>BGPR01054113.1:0-10268 GCA_013235015.1 Araneus ventricosus
ATCAACAACAATGTCATTTATATATATATATTTTACTAATCTCTATTGGCACTATAAAACTTTTCATATTGTTTCTTGATTTAGTATTCGGTAAAAGGTAGAAAATTTAGAGCCGATCACAAATATAAACAGCGCTTAACTGGATTAATCCGTTTTGTATGCACACAAACACTTATTATATAGATAGTCACATAATAATCTATATTCCAAAATAGCCAACGATAATCAATATATATGAAGGATTATAAATAACCTTCTTAACCCTGAATAATGTTTTAAATAAAATAATATGCTACAAGCCTTTTGTAATGAAACTCGTTACATATGCGTTTTAAGAGAACGAGTTAATAATTCTCAAACTAAAGGTTACATTTTGAAAACTAATGCGCTAAATATTGGAAGAAATAGCTTATTCATATACCTTTATTTAGTACGCAAGAGATTATCTTCTATTATAATAAACGGAAATTTAATTCACCTGAAATTTGAAACTTTGATACTATTGTCCAGGTACTAGAGCATCCAGTCGCAAATTTTTCAAAATTAAATTTGGGGACGTTAAAATATTACGTAAGCACCCAAGGGGGGGGGAGGGGATATGCGATTTGCTTATTTTTGCTGACAAGGGAGGAAGGGGAGTATGAGTGATGCTTACGTAAGATATTAAAATCACTTTCTTTCCGAAAATCTCTTGTAACTTGCACAAATAATTTAATTTTAAAAAAATTAAATTTGAAAAAAAGATAAATTTGGCAAAAGAAAATTGATTTTTGTAAGCTTAAACTTGAAATTGTAAGGAAATTAAACTTACATTTTTTTTTTTTTTCATTTTAAGCCGAGTTAAGAGTTTTTACTTTCTCGTACACGAAGTATACAAAGAGAAAATTGTAATCGTCAAAGAATTCGAACTCGAGATTTTGACGAATCTCCATGTTTTAGACCTCCCTGAGTCCGAAAAACACAATTTTGGAATTATGTCTGTGTGTGTGTCTGTGAACACGATAACTCGAAAACTATTAGAGCTACAGGGATGAAATTTAGTATGTGGTCTTTAAACATAAGTTTTAGGTTTCTGTCAAATTTTGGACAAAATCCGTCCACGGGAAATCTGTCTGTCCGCGGTCATGTGAACACTATAACTGAACAACTTGAATAGCTAGATGAATAAAATTTGGTACACAGTTTTATCATCATGAATGTAGGTCCGTATAAAAGTTTGGGCCAAATCCGTCAAAGGGTTGACTGTCTGTCGGTCTGTATAATCGCGTACTTGTAAAAATTACATCTCCTAAACCCTTTGGCTTAGATAAATAAAAATTGGTATGACGTTTGCTAATATTAATTATAGGTCTGTGCCCAAATTTCGTTTGAATCGGTAACGAAAAAGGCGTTCAAATTGCATAATTAATTTTTCTAAAAACATGCTTACGTAATATTTGAACGGCCCCTTTAATTCTTTATTTATAATTTTTTTTATCGAAATGTAATGGCATATTGAGTTTCAGGGGCATTAAAGTTTTTTTTTACCCGATTGAAACGAAAATTAGGGTTAAAAGACCACATACCAAATTTCATTTATCTAAGTCGTTGCGTTTAGGAATTATCGTGTTCACAAGCATGCGATTACAGAAACCAACAGGCAATTAACGCGTCGAGGGATTTCGTCCAAAACTTAATACGGGCTTACATTCCTAATTTTTGAAACTGTGTACCAAATTTTATATATCTAGCTGTTGAGTTTTGAGTTATCGTGTTCATATGAACCCTAACAGACAAATTTCCCGTTTACGGACTTTATCCAAAAATTGATTGATATATACTAATTTTGTATAAAGTCCATACACCAGATTTCGCCTTTCTAGCTTTAATAGTTTTTGAGTTACCGTGTTCACAAACAAAATTCCAAAATTGTGTTCTTCGGACTCAGGGAGGTCTAAAACGTGGAGATTAATCAAAATCTCGTGTTGAAATTTACGATCGACGATTATAATACTTTCTCTTTGTATACTTCGTGTACTAGAAAGTAAAAACGATCAAACTTTTTTTCTATCAATTTTACGAAAATGCGTTAGCTACGAAGTAAAGTGTTATTGAATTTTTTTTTTCTACAGACAATTTTTTGCAAACTTCGCAAAATCAAAGCATAAGGAGAAAAATTTAACACCTATTCGAAATTAATCAGGTGCTTTTTCACAATTTATAAATGTCTTGGACGTTATCGGTGTGATATTCAAAAACATTTTTGGGCCTTTTCATACCAAATATAAAGGAAATTTAACTAACATAAAACTTACACTTTACTGTTTTTCTTAAAAAATAAAATTATAGATTTAATTCAATTATATCATACAGCTTGGAAAATAAATAAGAGTCTCATTATTATCCATTAAAGTTCAGAATGAAAATAAAAACCTGTATATAAATCAGAATTTTATTTAAAAAAATTATACTTTACAAATCACAGCACACACACAAGATATTGTGATAAAACACACTGTCTAGCATGTGACGGTGGAGTTTGGAAACAATTCAATGCCTGAGACATCGGGATGCATCATAGGTTTGTAACACATATTAGTAGATTCTTGTCTCATATCATCTATTAAAATTCAGCTCGCAATTGGCATAAGAGCTACCAAAAGCAATGTAATTCAGGCATTTAGATTTGATCACTTAATGAAGAATGCATATCAGCAAAACTATAACCCTCAAGGAACTAGTGCATAAATACAGTATCATTGAAGTAAGCATTGATATTTTCTTAGAAATGGTTTTGTGTTCTTACATTTTAAAAAAGAAATAAACGTTTTCACTGACTATTGAAATAAACTTAAACTGCAGATGTTATCAGACTCTTAATAAGATAACTAAAAGTCTGTTAAGATCACTGAAACGCTAAATTTAGTTGATATTATTCTTTACGTTTCCATGTAAACCAAAATTTTCTCTAACAAAAATACAATATTTTAAAACATAAAAAATAAAATTTTCATCCCTTTTCTTTAACATTTGTTTCAATGTTTGTTCAAAGTGAGCAAAAAATAAATTGAATAATAATTATTTGAAAAAATAATTGTTTTTTTTCGGAATTTATTTCATTTTGATGAATTTAAAAGAAATTCTAAGTAGTGTAATATAGAAAACTCATATAGAAAAAAAACTGCTATAGTTTTAAAAAATCACACCTAAACCTTAGTTATTTTTTTTCAATTCAATGTTATATAACGAAATAAACAACCCCCCTCTTTTCTTATCACCCTCGGCTTCTCAAATTTTTCTATGCTTGAAAGGGGTATTGAAAGAGATTGGGCAACAAAATCTATTTTACTTAACAATTCGATTAAAACATTGATGCATTGAAATAAAATCTTATATAACATAAGTGTATTACAGGGAAAACACTTGAAACATAATACAATTTCAATCCAGGCTGACAAATATTAAACCGGACTTATACAGAATCCAAATTCGGACACACACAACTAGAAAAAAAAACCAAAACTGACCTTCTTTCTGTAAGAAGACCTCAATGCAGATAGCGTTAAAATGCCCCAAGCCAAAGGGGGTGTGGGGTCTTGGATCCTGTGGTATCTCTAATTTGCAGTAAGTACATTCTTATCAGCACTCATTGTGTCGACCGCTACCCTACCCAGCTAATCAATCAAAATGTCAAACCACGGAAGGGGGAAGAAATTCGGAAAAATACGTTTATCGCGCTTTAGAGACAGTTCACAAGAGACGTATATTTCCGGGCTGACCGCTTTCGGCGTGTCTCTGACCACACGTTGAAATGCGTGTTATCCGCTTATGGGATAGTCCAAGGTCGACGTAGATATACGTGTGAAACGCTCAGAGGGTTAAACTTCTAGGCTCTAGCGTCGTGCGAGCTACTGTTATGACTGGCATAGCGAGAAGAGAGAGTATTTTAATTCTACGCATTCCAATTATACAGAGGGATTTACCATCCAAGTTCAAGAGGTAACAATTCCCTTTAAAATTAGCATTTGCCAGGCTCAGGGCCAGACACTCGAAGGGCAGGTGTTCATTTGGAAAAACCGCATTTTCCTCATGGGCAACTGTATATGGCGTTTTCACGCGTTTCCAGCCTACAACACCTCTACGTTCGTGCAGAAAACGTAAAACAAAAAACGTAGTTTACAAAAGTGTGTTAACATAGATAAACAAATTACCTAACTATAAGAGCAGTTACTCCTGTTAGTCGTCCAATTATGTATTATAAACCGTCAAAACTTTTAATTTCCCCTTTCAACATGTAACGAAATATTTACATTCGTGAATTAAAAAAAATTATAATAATTCCAATTCTTCGCGCACGAAATCGCTGGTAACATCTAGTAGTTCCATAAATATAAGCTCATGGCTAAAATATTTTAACAATAGATCTCAGGAACTTAATTCAGATGACACCTGAAAACTAAACAGAATTTCAAATTATATAAAACATAGTACCTTAAATGTATATGCTAACTCTTATGCAACCTTTAAAACTTGGAAGGAATTAAATTGCTTCCTAACTGAAAAATATATAGCTTCTACCATAGTCAACTTAAGGGATTTCACTTTAGAATTCTTTAGCGATGGAGAAGATATTGCACAATAATTTCATGAAAAATTATATAGTGGTAGACAGTTAGGATTATTCACATTTATGATTCTTCAGGGATTCACAGATGACTTGCCAATCAGTCTTAGACAGCTCCTTTACATAAACCAAGTGAAAATCCTACAGAATGGTTGATAACAGCCATTAATTTGGTAAAAATTCAAAAACTAACGAAAAAGTAGGAAACCCTAATCCTTCTGGAACTTAAAATTGAAATAGAAATTCTAGCAACTTTAAACAATGGCAACAAAGAAATTATAGTCCCGATAACTTTCAACCAAGTGATCCCTCATGGAAAATTTTCAGATTCTTTAATAAGGACAATTTGCATTTTGAAAATAAATTACCCCTTCTCTAAGCTGACTTTGTGCAAATCAGTTAATTCCAACTGCTTACAAATGGATTCAAACTTTCCCTCCTTTCGACTTCCTGCAGAACAACTATTCCCTTCAAACCCTGCTCCACCTTTTTTGACTCTCCAGAAGAGGAAAATACACAATGACAATTAAGGAAAGTATGTGGATACTATAAAAGTAAACTTTTACCCTGTGTTCTATACTCTGGCTCGAAAATTTCGAGAATACTACATCATTTTGTGGCAAAAGATCATCGAAAAAAGACAAATGCCCAAGGCATAATTGTACAGCACACCCTGGGTAAATTAACCTAAAAAATAATCTATATTTCCTTTATTGTTTCTTTATTGGAATGTTTGCCTTAAGTATTGGTATGCGACTAAGTATGTTCTAGATCATACTTTACCTTCTGTCATACATTTGCCAGAATTGGCAAATCATAACCTTACTATAGACTGCAGTCATCAAACTATTCATCAAAATGAAAAAAATAAATAAAATCCAAACTAACAAATAAAAGAAAAAACTAAATCGCATGTGATCTGAAATTGAAAAATTCAATTCCCATTGTTCTCACACTGCTGAAGATCAGGTTCTTCTTCTTCACTCTGTCAAAGAGAATAAATGTGAGTTAAGGATGTATTTAAAATATATAATTCAAAATTATAATTATATTTTTGTAAAGGACAAGTCTGACGTTGATGAAGCCAGAGTTGAACATCAAAGAATCGTGCTCAATTCTGACTTGCCTTAGACCTGTTGAAGAGCGAGAAATATATCGCCAGGTTGAGAAATTATAGCAAGCTGGTTTATTAAAACGGAGCAATAGTACTTATTCATCTCCGGTAATTTTAGCTTTTAAACGCTATGAATGTAAAAACACTCGACGATACATAGATTTTAGAAAATTAAATACTCTATGCAAATCAGATTCTGAACCATTAGGTCTCATGGATAGACTGTTGATAATTATCTAAAGAAATTTTTTTCTCCTCTTTAGATTTGGCATCAGGATATTGTCATGTGCCCATTCATCCCAAAGTTTATGAAAATTTTGTCTTCTGCAAAAATTTTATCTTATATGATTGGTTTTGATTACCATTTGGCATTAAAGTAGCCCCAGTAATTTTAAAAATATAGTTTGCTAAATATTAACAAAATACAAAATTTATTTCGCATGCAATTATTTCAATTATATCATTGTATAATACTCCTCAGAACATTAACAATGTAAACAACTTAACACGATCTCTGAAATTTGTGAAAAAGAAAACAATAAATTAAATTATCCAAATGTATTTTACCCATTCTAAAATTAACTTTTTAAGCTATGAAAATTAATTTGTCGAACTTTTTCCTAATAAAACTAATATTGAAACTATCAAAAATTGAAACCACCACCTAACGTAAAAGAACTTCAATGGTTCTTAGGTCTTGTAAAAGTTTACAATAAATTTACTCCTTGATATGCTAGAAAAAATCAACAGATCAGCTCTAAATCAATTATTGAAAGAAGTTTTTAAATTTAATTGGACTAATGAATGTCAAAATGCATTTGAAAAATTAAAAGAAATCTTAACAACAAAAATAATTTTAAAATTATATAATCCTGATGTAACATGCCATGTTTCTGTTGATGCCTCACATAAGAGTGTTGGATGTGTTCTGAAACAACCTGCTGCTTCTAATGTCTTATAGCCAATAGCTTATCATTCTAGAACTTTAACAGATTATGAAAAAACTAGGGGGCTCTGCCGCCTGCTCGCTAAAGCTCGCCAACCCCCAGAAGGATTGCGATGCAATCCTCCCAGGTTTGCTACGCAAACCCTGCTCGCTTCGCTCGTTATAGTAAAGACACTGTGTGTCCTAGAAGTTATTCTAAAATCTTCATATATATATATGAATCAGCTTTATTTTGCTTCTGATGCTTTAACTTAAATCAGCACAGAATAAAATTTTTTAGCCTCAAAAAAGATATTTTTCTTCAAATAAAACTTACAAAGTAAAGTTGATTTCTTTTTAATGCTTTCACCTTAATAAAGAAGGAATAAAATTTTTTGGCCATGTAAAGGGCCGTTTTTTATATAATGAAAGCATCAGGAACCTCCCCCATAAACACAATTAAATATTAGACATTTTGGAGCTATCACAGAAACTTCAAAAGATTGTGCTGTACGAAAGCAGGTATATACATATTCAATAAATTCCTATATATAAAATAATATGCAATATTGAAACAAATTAAAAATGTAAAGCAAAAACAAATACACTTGACAATCAACCACAGAAAACTTCCCACTAAACACAGTTAAATATTTCACATTTTGGGGCTATCACAGAAACAGATTCAAAAGATCGTGCTCTACGAAAACATAAATTGTACGAAAGTAGGTATATACATATTCAATACATTCATATATAAAATAATATACAACATTGAAGATTGTGCTCTACAAAAAAAATTGTATCAAAGCAGGTATATTCAATCCACTCAGATATAAAATAATATACAACATTGAAACAAATTAAAAATGTAATGCAAAAAATTGCACTTGACAATCAATCACAGAAAACTTCCTCTTAAACACAGTTAAATATTTCACATTTTGGAGCTACCACAGAAACAGATTCGAAAGATCGTTCTCTTGATAAGCCAACATAGAGTTGCCAATGACTAAAAACCGGCTCATTGAGCACCAAACATATCTTTTCAAAAGTTTGGCCTTGCGACTTGGATTAATTGTCATGGAAAAGACTAAACGAATAGGAAATTGCATACGTTTAAATTTGAAAGGTATGTTAGTCTGAGATGGAATCAAAGGGATTCGGGGAATGAGAAACGACTCTGTACCATCAATGGATTTTGCCTGAATAATGTTTTGCTGCAATTTTGTGATATTTAGGCGTGTACCATTGCATAATCCTTTAGAGGGAGCTAAATTTCTCAACAGCATTATAATGCAACCTATTTTCAACTTTAACTCATATGGAGGCAAACCAGTTGGTGTCAAAGAATTTAAAAATTCTTCAGGAAATGTCAATTGAGCTTGAGGATCTTCACTCATGATCATATCAACTGCTTTATAAACAGTTTCATTTCCCGGCGTAAATTCCAACACTTTATTGTTGATTTCCATGGATCGCTCATTATTAACAGTAAGGATAGCTCGACCTTTAAGCTCCTGTGGGGTCACACTGGAAAAAACTATGTCACTGTACAATTGATGTATAGGGTCTTGTATTGAAGGGTAGCATTGCAAAGGCAACTGAATCGTTGAGCCACTTTTTTTCTCTCCAATGTCCAACAACCAAGCACCAAAATCCCTTTCAGATTCAAGGGCACGCATATTTTTTGTCAGATATAACTTTTGAAATTTCAACCAAAGAGCGTGTATTTTTAAGGAGCTGGCAACAGTTAATGTTCTTGAACCTCTTAAAATTACTGGAAGAACTTGGCGAAAATCTTCACCCAGTAGAATGACTTTGCCCCCAAACGGTTCTTTACATTTTGTGAGATCTTGTAAAAGTCTATCAACATCTAAGAAAGCCTGAACATGTGTCATGGGTGCTTCATCCCACACAATTAATTTTGTTTTCAGTAACATGGATGCTTCTATTGTATTAGGCTTCAAATTGCAAGTATATGTTGCATTTAAATCAATTGGAATTTTAAAAACAGAATGGGCTGTTCTCCCCCCTATTAATAGAGTTGCAGCAATACCTGTAGATGCAACAGGAATAACATCATCGCCTCTATCACGTATTGTGTGAAGCAAAGTTGAATAAACAAAAGTTTTTCCTGTCCCAGCAGGACCATCTAAAAAATAACACTTGGGTGTATCTGCAGCGTTGTTGTACACTGCACTTAATAAGATTTCCACAACATTCCGCTGTTCACTATTTAACTGCATAGTATAACTATTAGCTTTAGACTGCTCTTCCACAACATCAAAGTTCGCTCTCTCCAAAACACTTGCTGGCAAATCTACAGTTGGTGAATGCAGTTTTTGTAGACTTAAATTGTAGGATGAAAGCAGTTCCTCAATATCTGCAAGTGCATAGTGAGGTCCAGTCTGCTCAGAATAACGATGCACAAAGTGAAACTTGATGTTGCACCCATAAATCTGGAACATCCTCCACTTCTCCAAAGCCACAAATCATTGCGGACAGCATGCGCAACTGTCTCGGAGATTGAAATTGTGCAGCTTCATTCAAAGCATCATGCCACTGCTGGTCACCTCGAAGAAGTCCATACTCCTGACATGCTTGTTGAAATCCAATGCATCTTAATCCATTTACGGTCAAAATATCATCAAAACTAATGGCCGCAGACTTGCGCAGTAGTAGCATCCGCAAATAGTACCTCTCAGTATCCAGTATACTAACTACTGGCAGTCTCCCAATAACATTTTGTCCACCACGTTGTCGCTTCTTCCAATTTGTGGTACTCTTATCAAACACATAATATTGTGGAATATCTGAGTAAGAAATGTTGGGAGCTGAAGGATCATTTTTGTTTCGTTCAAACCATGATGTTAGTGTTGTTTTTCTTAAAGCAGCTCGTTCAATTGCTTGGGCTTCTTGGCCGTCTATTTACACAATCGGCTGTTGCTGTGGTAAATGCACAGCTAAGCGCACTACAGTGTGAATTTATGCGACAAATTAGATTCATTTGAACGCCACATGGCTTCAAGTGCACTAACATACCTACCTTCAACAAAACTTTAAATTTCATCATGATTCAGAGCACCTTCTTTTTGAATTTTGACCGAAGCTGCATCATGTCCTTTTTATGCATATTTAAATAAGTATTTTACACTTTTAACTGAGGAACAAACTTCAACATTAATATGTGCATTAAATTTTTTAAGCAACCAAGGATTATATGGGACAACCCATCTGTTATCGATGGAATATTTCCCTACTTGGACCGGTTCAGTGGCTCTTCTGCGATAAATAGGGTATCCATTAACATTTTCCTCTGTATCATCCTTGAATTGTTTCGGAAAACTTTTGCAGCACTGTCCATCTCTCATGCATGGAGAATTTATATTTATGCCACATGTGGCGTTATTATTAATATATAACGCCACATGGGCCATGTACCATGCATTTTGTCACAATTTGGAAGAGTCTAAGATCAGTGCAAGGATCTGGAAGTTCTGCACTCACAAACTTGTCAATGTCATCTTTAGCGCGAATTTTGCTTTCTGAATCTAATGTTAGAAGAATGTGGGCATGAGGCAAACCTCGCTTTTGGAACTCAATAACATAAATATAGGCCAAAA
>BGPR01054114.1:0-10268 GCA_013235015.1 Araneus ventricosus
ATTTCAATAAAACGGTTTTAAATTCTTGCTCTTGGTAACATATTTGATAAATAGTGCACTAGCAGGCCATTTTTTAAATATTTGACTAAAGAAGCTTGAAAAAAGGAATTTATTTCACTGCCTACTAATGATAATTTACCACACTATGTTAATATACATAAATAAATTATTACCTTTAGGACTTGGTAAAATGTCAGGTTATTATAGAAAACTTAGCTTCTTGATATAAAGTGTTTTATTATAATTTTTTTGTTTTGGAATCTGTAAAGCTGTTTTTCTCAGCTTTCTTTTCCTGAAATTGTGTCTGCTACAAATAGGCTAAAAGTCAATCTGTTTTATTCTCTAATTACTTGAAATTTTTCTTGTCTACCTGCCAAACGTATGTTTAATAGAATCTGGATAGATTTTGTGTGATAAGAAATGCGTTTTAAATGTACAAAGTGAAAATTTGATATTTTCTAAAATGTTCAAAATTTTGAATAATATTTTTTTTCTCTTCTCTGAAACTAATGATATCAAAAATCGGATAATCATTTTACATTAAGAGGTAATCTCAAAAAAATTTGAGGGAAAAAATATTAAAAATTTTATGAGAAGTATTTGTAAATACTTAATTTTTTTTAAAATATTAAAATATTTAAATCTGGTAACTTTTGAAAATATTTCAGAAATTCCCAGTTTCTGCACAGTTTACATTTATCTACTTACAAAATTACATCAAGTTTGACTAAAATTGTAGAAAAAATCTTGTGTGCTGTCAGGCTTAAATAATGGAATTGTTCACACTCGTCTTGATTTAAAAATCTCTTATATATCGTCTGAGAGTTAATGGAATTAAATGGAAGAACTTTTAAAAATATTTGATAAATCACGTTTTCCTGAAATTAATTGAAACAAAAGCATTTCATTTTAATGGAAATAGTAATTGCTACAGTAACAAAACTGCACACATCAATATTAATAATTTATACTGCTCCAAAAAAAAAGCGACAATAAAAAGTTTAATTTTCTGAAATCTGGCAGTGAGTCGTTATCCATTAAAAAATAGAAGCATTTCACTTCACTTCAAAAGCCTTACATTTTGTTTTATGAGCATAAATAAAAAATTCATTTTATTGCATTAAAACAATTATCCGCCGACGTTTCCTCTGAAAAATATCTTTCAGCGTTGTTATATTGAATAAGACAACCAAACTAAGTATCACCCATATAGAAAATACATATGATAATAAAATCTAACGAAGACGAGAAGCTGTTCTGAAAAAATTGATATCTAAATAGTTGAGAAATATTTTACGTCGATTTCAACATCATCACAACTACCCACAAAGAAAAATAAGAAGGACAAGGAAGTAAATAATATTACGTTAATTTGAGTAAAAGACCTTGTCTAAATTTTAGTAAGCAGAAAATGAGAGTACTATTAAAATGGCGAAAATAATGTAATCAAAAAATGCGAAGAATGATTATTATACAATGAAGAATTACACCGCAGTATTAGGCACTGCATTACACCCATCTCTATCTAGTTGTATAATCATCGATATTCACTGAGAATCCTCTTTTGCCCTTTTGACGAAAATCGTGCGGAGAAAAAATGACGACGAAAACTACCACGTACACTCCAGAGAATAGATTTTGACGAATGTCTCTGCCAGCCTACAAGAAATACCTAAAAGATGATGAATACTGGTGGGATTCCACAGAAAAGCAAGATGCAGCCATCTTCCGTAACGAAGACCACGTTCAGTTTCGGGACTGTACAACTATAAAGAAAGTATATGGAAATTCAATGAAAATTTATGCGACGGCTGGAATTCACAATATGCAGCTTTAACAGTTATTAGGATTAATTCCTTTAATTAAGAGTCAGATAAAAATTCCTGGATTTACGCATTTCTTAGGCCTAGGCTAAAGTACCCTGCACACCTCTCAAAGGAGGTAAATCTTATAATTTCTGGCTTAATATACAATAATTTATCTTTAAAACATAAACTTGTCATAATCTAAGAATCGTACTAAGTTTTAATTCAAAATTACACTACTTGGTGAAATAACACAACATTTAACACTCTGCAAAAAATACTTCATCGAATGTCTTGAAATCACGAAAGACCTACTTAGAACTTTCACTCTGTCCACTGGTGCTAGAGGGGGGGGGATTGACACCAAATGATGAGCTGCTTCTCAACAATCTCCCTCCCCGTCATCGTCGAGAAATTTATGACTTTCGTCGGTAAACATATTTCAATGTTTTCTGAGATTTACAGAGCTTGATATTAATGAATCTAATGCCACCGCCCAATCTTAAAGTTATTTTATAGCAAACGATCTGTTTCTAATTTTTTTCTAAATAAACCAAAAATGAAGGTTACTTATTATTGAAAATCATTGATGATCATTATATCAATATTTCCTGAATACGTGCTAATGCTCTTACTTCAAAAAATGAAATAAAAGAAGTCCTGGATATGTTATACAAAATGAATATGATTTACCAAGTAAAATGAATGCATACTTGAAGGGAAGCCTGGCACCATACCTTAGATGGATCAGGAGGGGATGATGTCTTCTTTGACACCTGCTGCCAACATGGAAAGTTCCACAGGGACCTGAAGATCTTGGGAGTGTGTCTCCAGGGAAGTCCATCCATTGTGGTTTCAATACTCTGTAGGCGGGCACTTGTTAAGACACATGCTTTACTCAATGGCTTTCCTTCCATTGTTATCACAAATGAGATTTTATATTCTCCAGAAAAATAGTTAATAGTTAAGTAACTTTACTTATACTTAAAAGCATCTCACTAATTTTTGTATAGATCTACATTGAAGGAAACGATAGAATAAAATTGACAAACATAATGAGGGGAACTCAAATGCGAGCCAAGAGTATACTATATCTTATACGGAAAGACAAGTGTATTACTCCTCGTTTAAAGACTGTCATTTTTTAAAACATTTTTTTGAAATCTATTGTCTACATTTTGCCTGTTTGTATGCATACGTAAACACAATGCAAATCGAAGAACATGTAGACCTAGATGTATTAGATTCTTACTACAGCTTCTTCAATTCACAAATCGTATAGGCTAAAAAATTTCTATCGAATCTCCCTCAATTAGATTTTAGCCAGTTTATATTAGTGGTGATACAGAAAACAGCAACATGCTAGGTAATAATATTCTCATACTTTCTTCATCAATTGGATAGTTATCAAATTTTACATTCATATCCGATTAAAGGAGTTAACTGTCTTTGCGATTTTAGGTAGATTCCGATAGAGTCTACTCTGTATTGCAATGAGTTCTATGCTTTGACTTAGAAAATTTCTGCAGATTTCTACCGATCGACCCCTAGAGACCCAAGAAACCATTCATTTTAAAAAAGTTTATATATATATATATAATATCATAATTAATTAATCTATACATTTAAATTCCTATTATTATTTTATACGAGTCTTTCTTAACTTGATTAACTTATTCCAAAATCCTGAACCTCAGTTTCGTTTCTTTCCGGCGCTGGAGGTATATTAAATCTCTTTTTGCAATTTATTACTAAAAGAATATTCAATTCTTCCAGCAACATAAATCGCGATTCTTTTTTCCAGACTTTTCCCTAAAACACTATGTAGTATACAAAAAAATAAGCTTATTCCTCTCTACTTTGATCACGTATGCTATCTGTTAAATCCTTCTACCGAGGAAAAGAAAAGCAGGGATTTTCTATTCACTTTGCTAAAACTAAACAAAGATGTACGTACATTCCTTCCTCCCATTAATAAAAGATAGGAATTAGTTAATAACCCCGGTGTCTTAATCATTTCACACTACAATTAGCGTCATTTCAAGAGTCGCGGGATGATTTTTGAACGAACGAAAAAAAAAATTATAAATGTAAAAATTCAAAACAATGAAAACAGCTGTAATAGGGGAGTGACGGGAATAGCAAAAATGTATTATCAAAATTGCGCACATTTATCGATTGCTATATATGCCTCCTGAAGAAATCAAGACCAGATTCTTTGTTACTTTTCTGAAGTGTCCAGAATCCAGCCTGCCAGCAATAAGGAACTCCGTAAATCAAAGTCGATCCTCCGCCACACTTGTTTTATAAATGTGATTTGCAGCTTGTCATCCGATTCTACTCCATGAAGAATTCTTCAATTATCGCTTCTAGAGTTAATGAGCCTGAAGGCGTCTAAGCAAGCAGAAGACAAATGTTGATGAAGCAGCGTTGGGAAAAAGAGTGTTTGTGCGCTTAAGGAATTCGTCAAAGTGGAATTTTATTTCTACAGGGAACCATTTCTCCTTCAAACAAGTACTAGCTCTCAGATAATATCAAGGAAAGTTTGTACAAGTGCATCTGATTCAAATAATATCTACAAGTTATATGCTAAAATTCCTCGACGTGGTGCAACAAAATATAACTTTATCCATAATTGTTTAATTCTTTACTTTTTATTATTAATTGATTTTAAGTTCTTAATTTAAAAAAATTTTATGTGTTGTTATGTGTTGCATCATTGTGATTGATCATAAATTGATATGAAATTGCATTTGAAAATGTAAATGTGTGTGATTTGAAACTATACAGATGTCATATTAAATTTTGAAATTTAATGTATTCATGATGAATATAAGATATTATACAAAAGAAATATTAATTTGGTTTTGTTTATTATCAATCATGTTTCATTTGATATATAATTTTGAAATTAATTTAAAAAAGTATTCTTGTTTTGGTTTTGAATTTATTTTGCTGATATCACTATAATAAAATGGAGGTATAAGGTTTTATTAAGAATAGAAATATTCACTTAAAATTTTGAGTATTACATTGCAACGTTTGTTGCAAATTTGATTTATTTATACATAGTTTGTTTTTGTGCATCTCTTATATTTTCAAATGAAATCCCATATAATCTGAATATAACATCTTCGAGTTATACAGAAAATGCTACTTTAAAAAAAATGGCCTTAAATATTTATAAAGTAAACTTAGTTAAAATACCCTAAATTTTATAATTCAATAAATTTTAATTGCTTGATAAATTAATTTTGTTTAAAAATTAGGGTTTAAATGTGTTGCTTGTTGGAATATGGCAAATAATTGATATTACACGGCTTAAAAGAAAAGTAAATAAAAGGAATTTTACTATACTCAGAGATATAAATAATGAATAAAGAAAATAAAATAAATAATAACGCGAACTCCCTCCATTCTGAGGCCTCGGGAGATCAGTTTTTGTCCTCTTTCGACTGCTATAACAGATTGAGAGTGTAGTTAGGTTGTTAAAAAATAAAAAGAAAAAATAATTTTCTTAGGGGAGTTTGCGATGTGGATTAGCACAGAGTTTGACCATTAAAACCAAAAATGCTCATCTCTGCAGGCTATATTGTCCCATTGTGTCTTTCTTCCTAAACAGAAAATTCTTCACTGTATAAGAAGTAAATTAAGTCATAATTTTTAATTGCCATACTACCACACGACACTTAAGAAAATTTAAATTTCTGAAAAAGAAAAAAAAATTGAAACAATTTATATTTTAGAATTATATATCAACGCTTTTTATTTGTTTATATTTAGAGTTATTACAGATATCAAGAATTTTTACAGGAAGTATAAGAGTTTACATTTGTTCATATTGATGTTGTTATAAAGTACATTTGAAATTATTTTCATGTTTATGATAAAGTGAAGGGAAAAATTTTATAAGAATTTTATTTTAAATTTTAATTTCTTATTTGTGCAACCCTGTAAGATACGGTTGTGTGTCAAGGGCCCTGGCACACACACGCGTCTTGCGGAGGGGGGAAATTGTAATAATCTCACTTAATTTTATTTCAAATTCTAATATTATATATTTTAAAGTCTTAATGTATTCCAAAATCACTTTTTAAAACTCCAGTTTCTTTCTATTTCCGGCGCTGGAAGTATATTAAATATCTCGTTTTGGCATATTTATTGCTAAAAGAAGATTCTAATTGCTTCCACGCGCCAACATAAATCGCGAATTCTTTTCCAGACTTTTCCCTAAAACACTTACGTAATATACTGAAAATAGCTATTATTCCCTTCACTTTGATCACGTGGCTATCTGTTAAATCCCTACCTGAGGAAAAAGCAGGGATTTTCTATTCACTTTTGGCTTAAAACTTAAAAGAAGATGCACGTACATTTCGTCACTCTCCCATAATAAAATGAAATTAGTTAATAACTCGGCCTGTTTAATCATTTCACGACTACAATAGCGAATACATTTCATATATATATATATATATATAACGCTTTTGCCGATGCTATCTTGTGAACACGATAATTAAAGTAATATTGATTAGATTTTACCCGGCGAGGCATATATTGTAATGTCGGTGAAAATATCGACCGAGTTCGTAGATGGGCTATCCAGCTGAAAGTGGGTGGAAATGGTGGGAGTGGAAATTTTCATTTTACCATAATTCCTTTACAATTAAAAATAGATAGAAAATTCCAATTAGGCGAATTATTGCCTTATCATAACGAACAAGTTTTGTATTTAAACGTTTTCAATAGCTGCAATTGCTTAGAAGTTATGAGCTGAAAAGTGATTTCCCCTCCCCTCCCCCAACTTAAAGTACGTTTTAACCTATACATGTTACCCCTTGTTGGAAAGCTCTCGTCATTTTCAATCTCTTCTGCCCGCTTTCATTCTTGTAGCTCTAATCCTTATGAGAATAGAAGGCGAAATGTTCTTTTCCTTATTATTAGTAGAGACGTATATATATAACGCTTTTGCCGATGTTATCTTGTGAACACGATAACTAAAGTAATATTGATTAGATTTTACCGGCGAGGTTATGTTGTATGGTCGGTGAAAATATCGACCGAGTTTGTAGATGGGCTAACCAGCTAAAAGGGGGTGAAAATGGTGGGGGACTGAAAATTTCATTTTCCCATAATTCCTTTATGATTGAAGACGGCATGAAAATTCAAAATAGACGAATTATTGCCTCTTTATAATAAAAAACTTTCGTATCGAAATTCTTTGGTTAGCTACAATTTCATAGAAGTTATGAGCTAAAATGCCTAAATATAAGACAAATAATTCAATTCTAAGACTAAAGAACAGAACAAAAATTCAATTAGGCGAATTATCACCTTATCAGAACGAACAACTTTTATATTAAATGTTTTTGTCAGCTAAAATTGCTTAGAAGTTATGAGCTGAAAAGCGATATTCAATCCCCCCACCCCAATTTATCATTTCTCCATTATTCTGTTACGATTGAAGATAAAAAGAAACTTTCAATTAGGGGAATTATCACATAATCATAACGAACAACTTTTATATTAAAAGTTTTTTGACAGCTACAATTGCTTAGAAGTTATGAGTTCCCATCAGTCCCCACTTCCACTTTTTATATGGTAAACTAGTTGATATACCTGCTTTGCTCCGGATTAAAATGTTTTCATGTTTAATATTTTTAATCTAAAAATTACTATTGTATAAATATTATAATATACAAATTCCTTTTCTGATCTGAAACGTTTTTCATTAAAATTAGGATATCAATTGAAACAGAAGATTTTTAAAAGCAGCTGTTTTATCCATACATTATTATTTGTTATATAAGTACTTCAAATTTTGTTAACAATTCCTAAAGTAAAAAAAAAGGTTTTAATGTATATTTTGAAAAAAATAAATTAACTTGTTAATTATTCATTAATTTAAAGCATGAAATAAATCAATAGTTGGTTCCGATATAAATTGTTAATTGTCTACAATTAAAAATTTCTTTTAGCATTCTTCCTTCTGAAAAAGTTTTTCGTATTATTGTTGTTCTTCAACAAGAATATTGTTACGAATTCAGTTTAAAATTAATTTTCAAAAAATATTGAAATGAGAGAAACAAATTTATGGAAATGAAAGATATCAAGGAAAAAAAGCCTTGCTTAATTTTTAATTAAATGAAATTTTAAGCAACATTTAGGCTTTGAAAAGTTGAAGGTGACCTTTCTCTTTTCTTAAATAAAATGTTTGCAAAGTTTGATTGAAATCAGTCCAGTGGTTTAGTAAAAGATATGGAAAATACATACAGATATAATTATTAGATCATTTTAAGATAAAGATTGCTGGCAAATATTATGAGCCATAAAAAATGTTTTAGTGAAGATTTTGTAACAATTAATTATTTAATTGTAATTAAATAAATAATTAATTTTAATTAATCAAACAGTTAATTTGATAATTAGTTAATTTGATATTTAACTAAACATGACGGGCCATGATTTGTTTAATAAAATCAATATAAAATAGCCAAAAACGATAGATATTTAAATAAGACTTCCCGTCATCCTTTTTGATATTTAAAAATAACTCCTTAACTTTAAAATTATTTTGTGATTTTCTGCCTGAGTATTAGGTTTTAACCGTCGATGGAGATTTAAATTTACTGTTCAAATTGGCTGCATTCATATCCTATGCTTTAAATACACGTATTAAATTTGCCACTCAAAATGTTTAATAATTTTTATTCTCTTATATGTTAAGAATTTAGTGACTATTATCTCTGTAACCAGGGAGTTCTCTAAATGAGCCCATTTTAGAAGTATTTAAGTGTTTCATGTCATGTGATTTTACCATATGACAAAGTAATGATCGCACAATTATATTGTAGTCTATATTAAATGAATTAATTTTTAAATCTAGAGTCTTTTTTCATTCGTGTCAAGAGTCAATTTCTTGTTGCTGTTTCAGATAGGAGAGCTTAATGTTATATAGGAGATATTTGCACTGATGAGATGTTTGTTTCTTCATAACTCCTACCTGTGAATGATTATGTGTTCAGATATAAAAAAAATTGACCAATGTACTGACCGATAAATATGTCATAACTTTTTGGAATGAAAAATGGAATGATAAAACCTTGATATAGTATAGTATAAATTAAATGTCATGAAAACAGAATCACAGAGTAAATATTGCAATCTGCAGAAACAACAAAGTCATTGGCTATGTCTGTATTGATCAATATGTAATATTTCATTACTTTTGTAACATTAAGGTAAAGGAATCTACTTTTGCCTTCAAGCATGCCGAAAAGGGATTTTTTTTTAGTATGTGAAAAGAACAAATCTCAAACACACAGCATTTAATATTGCTAGCTGCCATTGCAAAAGCATTGCCTTTTTAAAATATGAAACGTTTTCCTCAGTTTATTTTTTGAATTATTTTAAAATGCTGTTATACTATGTACTGGGTTTTCAAAATAAAATATAAAAGTCCAGTTTTCATCAGTATCCACAAAAATAGGGTTAGCGTTTGATTTCGCACGTGGTGACAACGCTTTTAGCTACAACACTGACAATAGAAATAGGAATTTCACTACCTCTTTTGAGATGTTGGAAATGCGAAATAATTTGACGACAATCTATGGAATCACTATAATTATTGTAAGCACAAAAGTTGTTTCTCAAAATACCAAATAAAAATGGCGTGCCATGTTTAGAAACAACCACGATTCAGAGAAGACAACTATCATTTTAAATGCGTTCAAACAGCGTTTAAATAATGGTTTCGAGTTTATTTATTCCCCTCTGGGACAGAATTTCTTTTCTTCTCCCTTCCTTTCCTATATCTAGAAATTACACATTTCATAAAATGTGTGAATAAATCATATAAATTAATTTAAAGGAATGAATAATTTTATCTACTGATCATCAAGAGAAAATAACGGTAGAGAAAATGGCCATTTTCTCATACTTTGGTTTATGAATTCAAAAAAAGACTGTAAATTTGGAATTTATATCAAATACAGGTTTTCCTTTATCAAGTTATGTAATATTATTAAGCATAAGTTTTCCTTTATCAAGTAATCACGACTATGAAATTCAAATCAAGTATAGTTAAGTTCCTTAAAATACGCCTGAATTCAAAGGAGCATCATTTAACGATTGAAATGAAATTAACATACTTTCGCCCATTTTGTTATCTCACAAAAAATAATAAGTCAATTATATGTTCAATTTTGATGATTTACTATAATGATACTTAAATTATTATGGAAATTTAGTTTGCATTATATATTGTCTTTTAAAATAAAAAATAAATATAAATGAAATTTACATGTCTTTTGTAAAACAAAATCCAAAATTCTAACTTGTACCATGATAATCCGAAATTTAGAAGAAAAAGCCTTACTTATTATTATTGCATTATCACAATGCAAAATAGGCGCAATAATTCTTTATAACAAATTCTATCGAAAAGTCGTTATTCATCCAACT
>BGPR01054115.1:0-10268 GCA_013235015.1 Araneus ventricosus
CAAACCGATGAAGCGAAATATTGATTATTTTAGATGAAACATTACGATATATCTTAAATTTGAATTCCTTGATCTCTCAAATTTACAGTACAGGCAAAACACTGAGTTTCAAAGTAAGCCTTATAAAATAGATCTAAATGTGATCCTTATTAATTAAAAAAATTGAGCTATTTGAACGTAAGTTGGTTTTTAGTGGCAATTAATAATAATTCAAAATAAACAGAAATCTGTGAGCTACCCAACTTGTGGAAACGAACCACTATGACTCTTATTCTTTACGAGTATGAAGACCGCACAATGGAACATCGGTGGTCAACTGGAAGTTGCACCTCACTGTTCAAAATGCTATATGGAAAAAGTATCATTTTATCAAATTTGTAAAAGGGTAATTGTGACCTATATACTTGCATTCATCTTACTTTGAACGGTAAATGATAAACCTATACCTCGATAATCTAAAATCAAATGCTTGAAGCATATATCGAATGAGAAAGAAGTAATATTTTATTTCAGCTCTCAATATAAAATACCTCAAATTTTATTGAGTTACCGGGAAGGAATTTTTAATTGTCTAAAAATGTATAAATCTTCATACTAATGAGGAATTATTTAGGAATATGATATTATCTTCAGAATTTAAGGAATATAATGTTACTGAATTATAAATTATAAACGATTCTGATTAGCAATAAGAGTCTTTTCAATGTGATTTCGTTTCAGTTTAGATATAATTTAAACTGGAATCAAAGTATACCATTCCAAATTTAAAATCCTTAATTGGTTCGATGATAACATGTATTTTTATAATGATAACAGATTTATGGATTCATATATTTATTTAAGGATTTCTGATTATGGGTGGCAAAAAAATTATGGACATCTAAAAGTACATCGGAGTATGTGGGGTAGAACATCAAAGTTTAAAAATTTAGTTACAAAATTAGACAGCTTTCTCGGATACTATCGTCTTTTTTATAATTCCAAGATTTAGGGAGCTCAAATTAAATAAAAACTTAACTTTTTCCGCAAAAATTGGGAAGTCGCCGCTGCTGATTAAACTGTTTACAGTTCACACCATGTGATGCCATATATTACTCAAAATTAAGAATTTTCAAAGGGAAGTATTCTTATTTTACCTCCAAAATTCCTTCTGTTGAAGATAAGCTGCTTGAAAGGATGTCTGTCGTTCACAAGTTTATTAATCAAGTGTTCTCAAATGTGATAACACCACTCGTTCCATAGTTATCAACTGCCTCAATCATACAGCTTTCGAAGCTTAATGACCACTATATAGATCTACAGAGAATAGAATTGCCTTCAGGGTACGAGTGATCCAAATTCGTGTTTAAAGCGATAGGGAAAGGCAATTAAATGCATCAATGCTAACCGCCCTTGCTGTAAAATCCATTCGATTTCCCTAATCCCGATTAAGCCTATTCAAATTGAACTCGAATTGGAGTGTACGAGTATATATATTCACTTCGGACCAACAATCAGTATCCTCTAATACCTCATTTCATACGTCCCTCCACTATTAAAAAATATAGATGTTTATTTTTTATAAAAAAATATTTTATATTTATTTTATAAAAGTAGGACTAAAGAAAGGCAAACCAGCTGAAACGTTTCTAATCTAAAAGGTAAAAGAGCAGACGTAAATTAGGTCTTATAAGCCAAAGGCATCGAATTTGGCAATCTGAAAAATCTTTGTCAATCCAATAACGAACTATAGAATATTTGAAACGATTGTTTTTATAGATACATTTAATGTAACTTTTAGTATTACTCTTCATTCTAACTTTCAATACAAGGGTTTAACCACTATACCACTATATAGATCTGCAGAGAATAGTATTGCCTTCAGGGTACGAGTGATCCAAATTCGTGTTTAAAGCTATAGGGAAAGGCAATTAAAAGCCTCAATGCTAACCGCCCTTGCTGTAAAATCCATTCGATTTCTCTAATCCCGATTAAGCCTATTCAAATTGAACTCGAATTGGAATATACGAGTATATATATTCACATCGGACCAACAATCAGTATCCTCTAATACCTCATTCCATACGTCCCTCCCCTACTAAAAAATATAGGTGTTTATTTTTTATAAAAAATATTTTATAAAAATATTTTATCTTTATTTTATAAAAGTAGGACTAAAGAAAGGCAAACCAGCAGAAACGTTTCTCAGCTAAACGGTAAAAGAGCAGACGTAAAATAAGTCTTATAAGCCGAAGGCATCGAATTTGGTAATCTGAAAAATCTTAGTCAATCCAATAATGAACTATAGAATATTTAAAACGATTGATTTTATAGATACATTTAATGTAACTTTTTGCATTGCTCTTCATTCTAACTTTCAATACAAGGTATACAAAGTCATCGCCAATGCTTTTAAACCTGAAAGGAAGAATTATTTTGATATTGTTGAATTATTTCAATTGTTTTTACTTTTTCAAGAACTATCAAGATTCTAGGTTATAACACCATATTCCTTTTTACATTTCCAAAAGAGCTTGGATATACATATGATTAAATTCAGTTTGTTGCTATGGAAAACATTAAACATAATGAAGGAAAATTAATAAATTTTATGGACCCAAAGCTTCCACTTTTGTAATTTTGAGTTTATTTGATTTAACATAGTACTTAGTTTTCACATATCCATATCAGTTTTCAAAACTCGTTGCGAAATAAGTTTTAAAAATCTCATAGAATATATTATTTCTATATTTTATTATACCATCTCATTTAATTTGACTTTTTCATGCTTCAAATAATGTGATTTTGCAATCTGTATTTCCCTCTCTTCCTTATATCTGAAATTTAGCATACTGATATGTTCTTGTTGGGATACCATATTTTAATAGATCTTAATTATCAGCCACTCTATAATGTTTAATAAATTCTGATTCCCTACAAGCGGTATCACCTGGTAGGGAATTTGAGAAAATATTGAATAGTGAATTAAAAAAGACTTAAAAAACCAATTTTAAAAGCATCTTTCTTATTTAGTATGCTAATCAAAATGTGTTTTTAAAAGCTGTTTTTACTGAATTTTATTTTGTCAGGATGTTTTATAATTGTTGTTACTCATTTCTTTGCACGAATTCATCGGTACTCAACCAGGAGGCAATCCTTTATGAAATATTATGAAGGAAGAGTAAATTGTCTCTAAATGACTGAAACGCACAAACAATAATAAAGCAATGTCAGCACATTGCAATTATGTGGGTAAAACTTTGAAAATATAGCGCGTTATATAGTTTTTTTTTCTCTTTCTCTAATTTTTATACAGTGAATATATTGCAGATTCATGACGCAATCGAGATACAGATAGGCAATGATTTATTTAAAAAAATGGAACAAAATATGTCAAATACCAATTAATGCGGATATTCGAAAGTATTATCAGATAACATGAAATCATTACTTTTTTTATGAAAATCACTTCATATTCTAATATGAAGTTGGGGTAATACGCAATCCTTCTAATATATAAAGCGTTACCTCCAATTCTGAGATTCGACAAAGGGAAAGATAGGCATGTAGGTTTTATTAAAACTCACCTTTTGAATACATTATTCTAAAGAAATACAAAAGAGGGTAAAAGCGGAATGCATTTTGATTAATCCTTTTTGTATACACACGTTTAAATGCTTCCATGAATATATATCAGGTATATTTCTAAATTTTATTATACTTAGAACTTTCAACTCATACATATTTCTGTTTTGCTTAAATGTCTAAAATGCGTTTAGTTGTTTTATGTATAATAGAAATCAGTGTTAACGTGTTAACTGGTGCTCTGAATGAGTTATATTTATAAAAGATTGTGAATTCCTTAAATGTTTCTAAGATTATGTGTTTTGTTATTCTTCGAAGAAAGGTTGCATTTGAAAGACATTTCTGCTATATGTTTCATTTTCATTGTTCATCGAATCAATAAAATCAAATGGAAAAATAATGCTGATAACAAATTATAAGAAATAAAAGAAAGGGACTTTATTTTTTTTTTCGAAATATATATTAATGATCCACATTTTCAACGTACTGAGAGAGTTTAATTTTTAAAAATTATCTTTGAATTTTCTTTTCATTTAACAGATAAAATCTAATTTTCAATTACTTTTTACCATATAGAATGTCCTTAAAATAAACAGATAAGAAAAAGAACAGAAATCATACTATACAAAATAATGACTTTCTTAAATTACGCTTGCGGAATTTACTTAGAAGGAAAAATTACTAACATATTTGCGTTGAAGATTTTCCTTGCGTAGGTCATTATAAAGCTACCATACTTAAGTTGCTCGGAAAGAATATGCTGTTCTTTCAACGTCTTGTGATGTGAGCTGTCCTTGTTAGGTGGCTCATAACTTCTAATTTAAATTTATTCTCATTAGAAAATATTAATCTTCTCGGACTTTTGTGTGGCATACACGCTTGGTTGCTAATTTTAATCTTGCTTTTCTGTGTTGCTTCGTTAATGACGGTTTTCCTTCTACTTTTCCAAGGTTAATTTTCCAAGAAAGTTCTCTTGAATTTTCTGCTGTTCCGCAGAACCTTTTCTTCAAGTGCTTCTCTTGGATAAAGTGAGTTAAATTTTAACTATTCAAAACTTTCCCTTCTAAACATTTAAAAGTCATTTAAAGGTTAGTGGATTTCATAGCTTCTTGAGTTTTAATATAGCTTAAAATATTCTTGTTCCCCAATCCATTTTCCATTATAATCTTTTATAAATTATTAGGTTGTACAGGAATATTGCCAAGCATTTAACATTATTATAAAATGTATTCATAATAGAATTGGAGAAAGTCAAAAATATTTGTAGTTTTAAGACTACAGCAAAAGAAATAACAGGTTATATGAATTGCTACTTTTTTGAAATGAATTCTTTCATTAAAGTAGCAAGACTCTTATAAAGTGAATTATTTAATACCACCTGTTCACACACTATAACAGTCTGAATAGAGGAGAGATAGTATGGATATACTAGTATTGTTTTCAGTTGTAATTGAAGAAGGAAGTATAATTATTCAAAATACTTTCTAAAAATTGCAGAAGAAAAATTGTAATTGTATCCTAAGTAGATAAGAATTCTTTGAGGATTTTCTGTGTTCAATTGCTGAATGTTGATTACAGAGGTAAATATAGTTGAGTTGACAGAACCGAAAAAAATTACAACATATAAACTTGAGTAAAAAATCTACGAGAGGATGTTTCGTTAAAGAATGTGAATCGTAAAATTGATCTCTGAAGTTTGTGGGAAATTAATGAAGGTTTTAATGCAAAACAAGGCACTGATGCAAAATTTTGAAAACCATGCTAGTAACGTCGTCGCATGAACACGCAGAGAGCAGTTTACAGACTTTTGATTTGTGTAGCCATTGAGAGTCGGACGTGGCATTTAAACTGCCGGAAAAATCGTTTCGGTTTGGAAAGTCAAGTCATGTCACGCAGTTTTCACTTATATAATATAACACGCAAAACGTTAATACGAAACTGGTTGAAGGGCGTCAATTAATAGATGCTGCTACAGAATTCACATCGTGTACATTGATGTTACCAGGCTTTGCGCAGAGTTCAAATACATTGAAAATTTAACATATGCCAAAGGGAATATAGGAATTGCATTGTGATTGCTCAAGACCAATAACATATCGTTCCAGCAGCAGAAACAAACTGTTTCAGCACAGGTCATCCAAAGGCAAATCACTTTCATGCAGCAACAGGTACTTAAATATCTTCGAAAGTTCTGCAAGGCGTTTATGGCCGATCGTTTGTGTTTGTTTTGCGTACAACGGTACATTACATGGTCTCTTCAAAGTGGTCTCTCTGCATCGCTATTGGATCCAGAATAGATGGGCCAATGCCGTCTTCTCAGGAAAAGTGACTTTCTCTTGATTTTAGATTGCAATTGGTTTGCTAGTTGTAAACGTCCAGGAAAGGGGTTCGGAATAGTACCGGAAGTACCTTGTAAGAGAAAGCACCATGTGCAAATTCCGTATGTCTTTTAAAAGCTTGAAACAGGAAATACCACCACTGGATGGTTTATTTGTGATGTTCGATTGATCCGAATTTCCTTTTTTAAACTGCTGTCAGCGACAACTTTCCGCTTCTTCATCGATGAAAATAAGTCCATTAGATGAGCCAACACAGAGTAGGATTGCATGGACAGCGAGGCTAAACAAGGGACCAGCATGTTCTCCAGATCTGAATCCCATAAGAGTTTTAAGGGCTGACTTTTGATGATGTTCTTTTGATCCTCATCCACATCCTCCAACAAATTAGATACTACTGATGCATGCTGTAAAATAGAAGTGAGAAAATATGCCTCCAATCATATATCTTTTCAGAAAAAGCATCAATTTCATCATCATCAAAATGACGTATTGAAAGATGGTGTATTGTATTGTTGAGTATAATGGGCATACCTTAAATTTGCATATGCCTCTTTATTGCTAGTCGTAAGCAATTTGCATTCGTTCTGTCGTTATGTTTCTCAGGCAATATGTACTTTTCTTCACAACCTGTTTTAGCACATTTTACAGTTCATTTTGTATTGAATCATCTTTTAAAATGTCTGGCACTATGTATTTTTAACGAGTGAAACACTTGTCATTAAATTGTTTGGATGATAATTCTAAAAATGAACATTTCTTTATTGACTTTATAATAGATTTTTCGGTTTTAACTCTAGATTTTTTCTGGTATAATAAGTATTAATATCTTCCGAAAAACATTAACTCTGTAATAGAGCTTTCATTTTTAATTTAAAAAAATATTTTTTGCATAAATCCTATACTGTGTTGTTTGAGGCATTTTAAGTTAGCATAAAATGAGTGAAAAGAAATTCAGAAGATAAAATTAATTTTAAAAAAGTTTTCTGATAGGTTAGTTACAGTTCCATGAATGAAAAGACACAACATAATGCACTGAAATATAAGAGATGTTTTTAAGTAAATATGTGATATTCACAAAGGGTAGGTGATTATAATGTAATTGTTTTACCCTTGTACTTTCAAACACATTAATTGAAGTTAAATTTATATTGCGATATTATGAAATCATCTTTCTGACGTCGTTTGCTTCAGAGTTCTTTTTTACAAAATGAAGCGAAATTTAACATTAAACTCATTATATTTACCTCATTTTAGAAAACTATGGCAAAATATTTTGATCGACATCTTGTAGAAGACGTGGATGCCCTTAACAAATTAGTTATACTGAAGTGAAATAATAATAAATAAATGTCCAAAAAGACACATCGAATTCGAAACAAAATAGTAGTTTAAATGGGAAAACTCACTGATAAAATACTACGTATTTGCTGGCAGGATTTATCAGAGCATGGTTATATTATTCGAAATATTCGGTTGCGGATAAATGTTGCATGTAACAAATGACATCTATTCTCATCGAATAGTGACAGTCTAATTACATCATAGTACATGCTATTCTGAAAGCTGACATGAAGGATGTTTATAAGCTGTTGTTATATGCAAGACCTTATTGATCTGAGTTGAAAAGCCTTTGTAGCAGGAATCTCAATGCTAGCACAGCTTAAAAGGAATTTGTATTAATCAATAATGTTCTTGTTTTCAATAAACTTTTTATTTAAAACTCTTTTTTAGCTTATTTAAATTTATTTGCCAATATTGAAAGCAGTACTATGTAGTTTGTGTAATTCATTTCACATCCCATGGTTTCCTTAATCGCCTAATAACTCCAAAAATGCTTTTTAAACTAAAAAGAGGACATTCTTTTATTTATTTTTTATGTTTTTACAATAAATGAATTCTGTAATAGACTGAATTATTTAAGCCGTTAAGTAGATCATTAATAAAGTACTTATTTAATGATAGTACAGTTTATACATTGAAACAAAATGTTCTGTAAATTATATTTTTTAAACTACTAATGGAATCAACAAATAATATATCGACATATTAGGAAACTATAAGTACTAGAAAAAAATGAATTCCACTGACAAAATATACCTATTCGTCAGAATTCAATTAGGATCTAAATACATTGTATGAACGTACTGATTAAAGCAAGAATTTGTTAAAATTCTTTAACTGAATAAAACCAGAATGAGTTAATCACTATAATTTCAATTTTAATTATTATAATTTACCATGCCTAGATAGTAACACATTATAATAAAATTTTGACTCTATGTTGATGATAGTCAAGCATGGTAGTAAATAATAAATTGCGATTTGTAATATAGGATACAGTTTCCCTTTCCATATATAATGTGTTTAATATAAACATAATAATTTGCTAAACAAGCTATATTTCTACTGACTTGACCTATCGGAATTTTGAAATAGTTAAAAAAATTATACCTATCAGAGCTTTGTATCTAGATATAAAAGGACCACCTAAAAGGAAAATACCGTTCGTTCACCGGCATATATAATGAAGATTTTGAGGAATAATCATATTGTATTATGGCTTTTAGCATTTCAAATTATTACAGAATAAATACTTAACTTGTATACTATATACTATATTTATTATAGCTTATTATTATTTGCAAATGAAATACTTACCTGGAAACAGAACAGTTTTCTCCAACACAAGATTGTAGAAGGCTGGAGTAAAATTAATTATTCTGTTATAAACACAGTCATAAAATTTGCTTTATGAACCGTTTCAGCAGCGTATTAAACATCGCATATCTATTTAATGATTTAGCAAAAAAATAATATACATCAAGGCAGCATATTTATCATGAAAAATATAATCGTACTCGGCAAGAAAAGATATATAAGAATGTTTATTCGCAGTAATTTTGAATATATCATGTTCATAACTGCCCATGTAGTGACTCTGGACTGAACTTCTATTATTCTACAGAGAATATATGAAAAATATACCGATTCAAATATCTAATTTTATATTTTAAACATGACATTTATCTCCTAGTACTCTTACTAAAGAAATATAATCGGTTTTTATTTATATATATTCTTGTATTCTTTAATTTTACCCTACTGGCCAAAAGTATTGCAAGATTGGTAAAATGCGCAACATTTGGAATTTGAATACAATGTTTCGTAATCAGTTGTGAAGAATCGTGGGACCTCAAATTTTACAATCAAGATTTTGTCACGAGGACATTTGGAATACCGTCTACAAATTGATGAAAACGGAAATGATCTGGGCTCATTCCGTTTCATAGCAACTGATAATGTTTTTAATTTTTTATCGATTATTTTCTTTTTATGCACGTTGTTTATTTGCATTTTCATAAAAATATCACAAATATTCGGGAAGATATAAAGGTTTTTTTTAAAACAACCCAAATTTTTCGTTTGTATTTTGCTTATAACATGTAGAGTTTTATCCCAAAGTTTGCGAAACTTACGGAAAGCTTGACAATATGTTAGAGAAAGAATGTATTAAAATTTGAAGTAAATAATTTAAATATTTAAAGGAAATATGGTTATATCTGTAATAAGTACTTTGTAACTGCACATGCGCAAAACATAGAGAGAAATGTTTTTCATAACGTCGGAGCCATATATTATAGGACAACTTATACACCAAATCAAATTAAAAACCAATAAGATTTAGAAAGCTGTTGGCATTACAGTCAGCAAAATTTATATTGTTTCTAAGAGAAAAAATAATAAGGGGTTATTCCCTAATCAATATTTCTTAAGCTTGAATCTTCGAGAATTAATTGTCGAATTGCAATTTGAATTACATATTTAATTTACAAGTGCACATGAGTGGTCAAGATATTCAACTTTTATAAAATTCAATATTGCTGTTCGAAGAATCAATTAAAAAAATATTGATTTTGCGGAAAAACCCCTCATAGTTTTTTCTCTTAGAAAACAACACAAATTCTGCTGGCTGCAATGCCGACAACATTCTAAATCTTAATGGTGTTGAACTGGAATTCTTTTATAAGTTGCCCGTTCATATCTGGCTTTGAATTTAAGAAAAATATTACCGTACATTTCGGGCATGCGCAATATTGCTTTATTTACTAAAAATGTTCGCATTTCCTTTACTATTCAAAGTATTTATTTAGAATTTTGATACAGTGCCTCCCTAACATATTGTCGAGTATTCCGTAAGGTTCACAAAATTTGACATAAAACTCTGCATTTTATAAGCAAAAAACATGCTTAAAATTTGGGATGGTTTAAAGAAACCTCTATACTTTTCCGAATATCCGTGATGTTTTTATGGAAATGCATGTAAGCAATGTGCATAAGAAGAAAAAAGATCGATGAAAGTTTCAA
>BGPR01054116.1:0-10268 GCA_013235015.1 Araneus ventricosus
TGAATTGGTGACGCGATCCTTTATATCTCGGTAACTACATATGTAAAAACATAACTAATGTCTTATTTTAGAGATAAAGGGTAAGATAACTTTGAATTAAATTACTTTAATCAACGCAAAATAGTACATGTTTGAATTAAAAGCGTGAAACCAAAACGGATTTTTTAAAAAAAGTCGACGGCTTCGTAAGATCTAGAATCAACTCGTTTGGCGACTTTCTTTTCTTTCAAAATTTCTTCGTTTCGAGCTGAAATTTCTTAATTGCTTGCCTCGTAGCTAGAATGCGTTTCCCATCAGGGTTTGTTGCCTCCAAGTGAAGTCTCCACGAGGTCTCTCTCCCTATTTCAAGTGAGCCGAGACTTTATGACAAATTTGCAACGGAAATCTGCCCGTCTGAGGTGTCGGTTTCTCAAGTAGCGATTAGCTAGATCATCGAATGTCTGCTCTCGATCATCGAATGTCTGCTCGAGTTCAGTTCATTGACATTATTACTATTAACTTCCAAATGTAATTGCCTGGAAAGATTAACAACTTCTTCTCTTACACGAGCGGCTTGAGCGATTGGTGTTGTTGATTCCGGCTCATTTTAAACAAAGAACAGAAAAACTTTCTTTTTTCTGTTATTTATTTTTATTTCTGAGTTTTTCTTTTCTGTAGCATTTGAGAATGGGAAATATTCGAAAGTGTGGGAGTGGGAATAAAAAAAAACTAGATGACTTCGAGTTCGCGTAGTGAAAGTCGAGGGAATATCACATTTTTTCCCCCGTTAGCCAAAAGGCCGCAGTGACCTAGTGGTAAGATCTCGGCTTTGGGACCGGAGAGCTCCAGGCTCGAGACCCGACTCCGCTGAAGAGCTGCCATGTATGAGGCCTGTTGCACGTTAAATCATACGTAGTGGCCAAACGCCCTCCCGTTGGTGTGGCATGGAAGGTTGGAGAGGGGGTGCCAGCCCATGTGTCGTTCTCGTCATCTGATCGCGGTTCAAAATGACGAGGTCCGTCCCAAAATAGCCCTCGTGTTGCTTTAAAATGGGACGTTAATATAACTAAATCAATCAATCCTGCCAGCCGCTTTTGGCGATAAGGCCCCGTGCACACTAGCCGATCTGTGTCGTTGAGCAGTAAAATGTAACAATAGCAACCCCCATTCCTCCCGTGAAGGCACGTGGGTTACTATTGTTATATTTTACTGCTCAACACACAAATCGGCTAGTGTGCACCGGGCATCAGCTTCTCTTCCATTATTGTATCATTTCAATCGAGAACTCACTTCGAAAATAACTAAATCTCACCCTCTGAAGATTAATTAATTTAATTAATTCTGTTTAAACGTCCTGAACAATTTTTTCAAAAAATTCTAGTTTTCTTAAACAAATTAGTGTTTAGAATCCTGTGTTAGTGATGTGAAAACAGTTGTCGAAAACTGGCTCAATGGACAGGAGGTGATTTCTGCCAAGCCTGGTTAAACAAGTTGGTCCTGCGTTCGGATAAATGCCTAAATAGATTATGTGGAAAAGGGATCGGCAATTCTTAATTCCCTTTTGTATTTTCTGTTTAATGCTCATAAATAATTTTTTATTTCCTTTGTAACTTTATTTTGGATCCATCCTCATGAAAAAAAGCGCAAGATAAAAGAAAATGAATAATCATTAAAGATGGGCCGTTATGCTATTGGTTTCTTCTCATTTGTCTTTGTGAGAAACCTTCGGCCAGGACGGCAGCGAGGTTTAATTAATAACCCGAAAGAAGGAGGCCGGACAGCCGGTCAATATTTCATCGATACGGAGCAATAATAATAAAATAAAATCGATATAAAAAAAGCGGGAGCGAACAAGTTATATTACTTTATTCAACAACCCATAAAAATAAAACAGACCTCTCACTCCATATGTCATTGGCCGGATTTCTCCCGGAAAGTCCGGCCCGCAGGAAAGAAATGAGTGGAAAAAAATTTATTGCGTCTTCCTTCAAAAAACTGGGGAGAGAAATCAGTTGACCACTTTCATCCATTTCTTTGGGTGGGGGGGAGAGGGGGAGGGGGGCGGAATCGCCACCTGCGCTGCTCAACCCGCAAGAGAGGCAAAGATGGATGCCCGCTCCGGGATAAATAAAATGCTATGCAAGGAGAAGCACCCCTCGCAGGCAGGGAAGGTGCGATGAGAATTTTCTTTCTGCATCCACATGCTCGAAAATCGTTAAAATGTTGGACAGCGGCAATGGGTATGGACCACCCCCCTCGTAATAAATGGCAATGCGTATTATTCATTTACACATTGATGAAACGAATCGACCTTCTGACTGCGAATTAAAGAAAAAAATCCAATGTTTTTATCCAATGTTCTATGGGAATGAAGATAATAGGCTCCAAATAAGCCCAACTGATTGTTTGGTTTTGGTTTTCCTCCGACCAGATTTTAAACCAAAGGCTGTGACAAAACAGTCCCATAACCAGAAAACATTACATTTTTACGCATGAAACACGATTATTATTAGTCGCTGTGGAAAGTTATTTTTATATTAACAATCGTTAATCGAAAATCGTTAAAATGTTGGACAGCGGCACCCCCCTCGTCATAAATGGGAATGCGTATTATTCATTTACACATTGATGAAACGAATCGACCTTCTGACTACGAATTAAAGAAAAAAATCCAATGTTTTTATCCAATGTTCTATGGGAATGAAGATAATAGGCTCCAAATAAGCCCAACTGATTGTTTGGTTTTGGTTTTCCTCCGACCAGATTTTAAACCAAAGGCTGTGACAAAACAGTCCCATAACCAGAAAACATTACATTTTTACGCATGAAACGCGATTATTATTAGTCGCTGTGGAAAGTTATTTTTATATTAACAATATTTCACCAATATTATTGCACATAAGCGCATTGCTTACCAAGAGATGAAAACTATCGAACATATATGCCAGCTGCTACGGATTCTCTGTAGTTACTACGGATTTTATTGAACATTTCTGCAAACTACGGATAAGATTAAAATTTCTACGGAAACGAGTTTCTCCCCTCTTGCAAGCATTCGTTTTGGTTGTATTCCTTGATGACATGACGGTCCAAATTCATTTTTCCCTACATTTCATGTTTCTGAAAAATATCATATAATTATTTCTAATTCTTCTGATAATAGTAGTATCTGTATGTAACGCCAGGCTTTAAATGTGAAGTGTAATCCATTTTGGTCAGGGAAAAGACAGTAACTGGTTCAATCCTCTTTCATTCAATCATTGAAGATATTAGGTTATTTTTTCATAGGTAAAGGAATCATTTTTAACGTAGCTAAATGACTAGGATTAAAGAGGTTACGCCCGGCGCGCGCTGTTGTTGTCAGCTTAAGTGCGTGAATCAAAAAGGAGAGTTAACAATGCGCCGAGAGCTTATATACGGCAAAAAGGGGATTTTCCCGGAAGACTCGTGACTCGAAATGAAAGCCGTAGTGCGCTGATTAGGATGGAAGTAGGAGTAATTAAATTGAGGTGTCGTTAAAAATGATTTAAGAAAGTTAAAAACTTAAAATATCACATATATTTCTTGTATTATTTATTCACATGCCATATTTTTCTGAATCATAGAAATTTTTAATTACTTAAAATAGGATGAAATACACAAATTATCATAAATTCAAAACTTTGACACGAGCCCGTTTCCTTTTGTGCGCACGCGCGTGTTTGCCACCCTCGTAGGCCTTCTGTTACCTTCCCAATGTTGGCATGTACGCATGCTCAGAAGAAAAGTTTTCAGAAAACAATGGCTTTTGCAGGGAAAAGGATGCGCCATCTGGGTGACTAAAGATGAAATGTGGGCAGTTGTCCTTGTTCCACAACTGGGACATATTACAAGAGTTTCAAAGCCATTTTTTTTTATCTCGATAGTAATGTGAGTGGGATATTTATGTCCCGTTAGTAGTCAAAGGGTTAAATTTATTGATCGAATTTCAGATGAGCTCAGCAGCTGAAAGGATTTAGAGTCATTTCAATTTGTTGGCATTTATCAATATGTAGAAACCTTTGGCTACCAGGTGCTCGCTCGTAAAATTAAAACCTTTAACTATATTTTAGGGATGAGAAACAACTACCGATTTAAACCGAAAACCGTTTTTTTTGCTTCGGTTAACCATTTTTTCCGGTTATTTTTTGCCCCGTTTAAACCGGTTATTTTTTTCAAATCCAAAAACCGGGAAAAAAACTCCCGCAAAATCAACTATCAAAAGATGGACTCGATTTTAGGTTCGAGTTATGAAGTTTTGAATTTCATCATCTTAGGCCAATAAACGGCCACCGCTTCCTCTAGGCGGACATTGAGATAGTCTAAAATAGTCAAGCTTTCGTAACTCGATTAGTTTTGGTCGCAGAAGAGTGGAACAATTTATTTAAAATTTCAGTGTGCCAAAAATATTTTAATAAATATGGTTAATAGGAGAGAGGGACTGTATAAAAATTTAGGCATAGATTTATTTTAATAATTTTATACATATAGACGCAAACAACACAAAATACGATTATTTACGTCTGTACTCTCTAATTTTTTTATTTGTTTATAATACTTAATACAATTCTTAAAATTTTGTCTACAATACTTACTTATTGTATTAATACTTACTTATTGTATATTATTATGAATAAAATAATTCTGTTCAAAAACATTACTTCTTTATTAAAAAACAACCCGAAAACCGTTTTTTCAAAAACCGGTTATTTTGAGCGGTTTTAACCGCCAGGTTAAACCGGCAGTGAAAAAACCGGTTTAACCAAAAACCGTTTTTGTTTCAATAACCGCCATCCCTAATATACTCGTAAAATGGTGAAATCGGCCCAGTGTTCGAGGCTGAGGGACTCTGTCAAGGGTTTCCCCTATACAGAATGTACAGTGAAGTAGTGAAATTGAGATTTCTCTCGAAAATAGAGGGCAGTGGGGGCAGGCGACCATGGATGACGTATCTAAGGGTCATAATCTTTCATATGAAATAAATTTGCGAAATCGGCACAGTGGTTAGGTCTAGGGGATTCGATCTCTGGCTCTGCAAATTATTCTAAATATGTAGACTAGTAGTTCTGTGTATAGTAGACCTCACGCCCTCTCCCCACACAAAAAAGTCTAAGATCTATTCTTCATCTATCAGATCTACTTTTATATGGCCTTTTCAAAATAATCCTGAAAAATTTGCAAATATTTGGTTGTTATTTCTTCAGTATGCGCCCTAGGCCATGGCCTATGTTGGACCTATGGCAAATCTGGCCCTGCTCTTTGTCAGCTCTTCCAACATGAGAATATCCAACAAACAATATATACAGTAAAGCACCGTCCATACGTCTCCCATTTATATGTCTCTCATTTATACGTCTCTCATTTATACGTTTCTCATTTATACGTCTCTCATTTATACGTTTCTCATTTATATGTCTCTCATTTATACGTCTCTCATTTATACGTCGTTTCACACAGACCCGATTCATCCGTATTCATTACAATGATAAAGTGCTTCGTTTATACAGGGCCGTCCAGAGGGGGTTTCGAACGGTGCGAGGGCACGAGGCCCCGCGCCGCTGATAGATTTTGCAAGAAGAAAATGAATTGCACTGATTTATTGAACGAAATAAAAATTTGTCATGAAGTTTTACCTTCCAGGACACGCTATTACAAATATAATAATATTTATTTAAAAATAATTTATTTCAATTGTATCGAAATTTCGCTTCTGTTCTAAAATTGTATTGATCTTACCAATTGCCGTCGCATATCCAAAAAGATCTTTCTCGAGGTTAAAAATAATAAAAAAATTACTTGAGATCTAGCATTAATGAAGAAATATTGATTTGCTTAGCCATTTTATCTATCGAATCCTTTTTAACCAAAAAACTAAATCGTAATGTTATGAAATTTGCTATTGCACATGTAACAAAATGAACCAAAAATCACATATTATGAACTTAATCTAACAACTATCATACCAAAAATGATGGAATTATGCTTGTTATTTGATTTATTAACGATTTGTTTTTTGTGATTGAAATGTTAACTTTATAAAAATAATTTAATTATTTATCATTTACATGTATTCCTTTAGTCCTAACAATATCAAATAGCACAATGCACTAAATAGCAGAAAGCAATAAATTATTTGGTGTAAGAAATTTGCTCCAAGGCCCCGCGAGTCAACTTTGCACCAGGCCCCGCTTTTGTTCGGGCCGGCTCTGCGTTTACACGACGAGAAACTTAGATTATACGTCGTTTTCTTCCATTCTGAAAAGCGAAAATTCCCTCCTTTCTAGTATGTGAATTGTGATAAAGATATCATGACTTCGAAATCATCCACAATGGATGAATTGGTAGAAGACAAATTGTCTTTGCTAATTTAAGCGATAGGAAAAGAATGTGAATAAGTTATTCCGCCTTTCTATAAGACACAATGGACTCTATTGAAAAACTTAGAATTTATTTCTTTTGTTCAATTCATAGTGCTGTACTTAATATTCACAGACAATCAGCGCGTCAGACGACGATTAAAGTTTTTAAAATTAAAAGTCTACCTGCATGCACGTAAATCGTATAAGAAATGTATAATTATTACTCAAAGTTACATAATAAAGTTATAAATCATAGAAATTTAAATTAAAAGGAAAATAAATTAAAAGAAACAAAAAGTAAACAATAATAATAATGAAAAATAATGAAAACAATAAACGTTTTTGCGCGCAAACACAGCAGCAAAAAGTAATTGCTTCAACAGAAATTTTTTTAAAAATAACACAACAAAAACCATAGAATAAAAAAAACCAAAGATTCTCTAATACTTAGAACACTTTAATTAGAAATTATTCAAAATGGAAAGGAACTAAAATGGCGCACTCATCAGAAACCACACGCCATTTTTAGTTCAGAAAGAACAAAATTTTCTGTAGAAAGGAATGACAAAAAGTCAAAATTTATTCCTTCCTGTGGTCTGAATTTTGTCCGGCCACCAAATAAAGAACATAAATCCAAAAAATTACCAAATCCATAATCAGAAGAAAGAGATAAAAAAAATTCACCTTCTTTCAAAAGCAAGCCAAGCAGAAAAAGAACGCCATTGATAAAAACAATCGACGATCTAGAAGCTAGACAGTAAGCTTGCCAGTAGCTTATTATTATACGTATTATATATACGTTTGCATAAGTTTTATGATTTTTTGTATTCTCTGTGGTCTACTTTTTGCTTTCTAAGGCATATATATTTTTTATTTACTCATTGTGACTTTTGTTCCTTGTGTGTTTGTCAGCACTCTGTAAATGGAGTTTTCTCTGTAGTGTGCTTTTCTTTAAATAAATAAATAAACATATGTTTTTCTAGAAAAAAAGTGAGTCTGTGAATTGCATTGTTTCAGAGATATAATGTATCGAATTTGATAGTTTCCCCCCATTTTTTCGAGGTTTAAGTGTCGTATGTCTCCTTAGGGGTCGTTCAAATATTACGTAAGCGTGTTTTTGGTATTTTTTGACCCCCCTCCACCCTTGTCAGCAAAAATAAGCAAACTGCAACCCCCCCCATTCTTTTTTTTTTTACAAAACTTATAACAGTAATAATCTAATCTTAAAAATTTTAGGACTTATTTCAAATAAAAAACTCTAACTCGGCTTAAAATGGGGGGAAAAATGTAAGTTTAATTTCCTTACAATTTCAAGTTTAAGCTTACAAAAATCATGTTTAATTTTCTTTTACCAAATTTAACGGGTTTTTTTCAAATTTAATTTTTTTAAAATTAAATTATTTGTGCAAGTTACAAGAGATTTTCGGAAATAAAGTGATTTTAATGTCTTACGTAAGCATCACTCATACTCCCGCTCCCCCCTTGTCAGCAAAAATAAGCAAATCGCAAACCCCCTCCTCCCTTGGGTGCTTACTTAATATTTGAACGGCCCCTTAAGTAAAATTCGCCGTTTAGGTCAGTCCCTCGAAAGACGTATAAACGGCGTTCTACTGTAGTAAAATTGATGAATATATGAGTAGAATGTTATACACTAATAAAAGGCGTATGTAATCTCCAGTGAGGCTGAGTGCATCCACATTGGTGCGAATGGTCACCAATGAGGCGCGAAATATCTTCCGCCGGAGAGGATTGAAAAGTGGCAGCAGATGCGCTGGCGATCGTTTTCGCGCGTCCGAGGGGCAAAAGGATGCCGTGTTTACGATCTTTCGGGTCGACAGCGCGCGTGAAAGGGGCGCGGAGTCATATGCGCGGAAAAAACTTACTCGAGGTTCGAATCCTGTTAGCCACTCCAGTGGCTACTGGAGAGCAAGACGTGTGTGAAGAGACCAACTTCTCTCGTGGTCGGCGACATCAAAGGAAAACGCGAGTTGTCAAAAGTGCTCTCACGAATCTGCTCAAGGCACCCGAAGTCCGGTGGTTTAGGCATCCAAAATTCAGCGGTCCTTCCCCTCAAGTATCGGGCAGAAAAAATGCAGATTAACTCTTTAAAGGACCGTTTTTTATTAGCAAAGTATTTCAAATTTCACATTAAGCAGGGTGACGCTTTCATTCAAAACAATTTATTGATTCTGCTTTTTCATAATGGCGTAGCGAGGGTAAATGGCTCCCAGGATATAACGTGATTATTTTCTATCGCAGTCGTCATCGGTGGGCAGTCAGGGGCATAGTATTTTTAGGGCCCTTCATCGTATTTTACTTTTAAAATGACGTAAATCCCTAACAATGACGTAAATTCCCTAAATGACGTAATGACGTAAAATGACGTAAACTCCCTAAATGACGTAATGACGCAAAATGACGTAAACTCCATAAATGACGTAATGACGTAAACTCCCTAAATGACGTAATGACGTAAAATGACGTGACGTAATGACGTAAACTCCCTAAAATTGGCGCCCGGGTTATTTATACCTCCTTGCTCTCCTGTCGCCATGCCACTAGGCTTATGCGACAAGCAGGTTAAAAAAAAACACACACAAAAAGTTATTTACAATCTATTTAAGGTATCCGACTGGTTTAACATCGTCGTTTTTGAGGAAATTATCAAAAACAATTTTATGACTTAAATTTTGTAGCCTGTTTAACCAGCTTTCTAAAACTGTCTCATTTTTTACTCTACGTGAATTACAAATGGAGTTACAGCTGTTTTATTACTGAACTGTAAGTATTATTCTATGATGCATGAAAACTTTAAATGTGTTTTCTGAGAAATGATATTTTTGAGGAAAACTGTCGACCGTAACAACGATTTCTCAAAACGTTATTGAAGTATTGATATGAAATTTTCTGAGATTGTTTTCTGTAATATGCTTGATGTTTTCCTCTAAAAACTAAGATCAATTTTAAAATCAAGTATTGTGCTTAAATATAAACGAAAAGCATTTTTTATGAAAAGTTACCAGTTTAGTAACTATGTTCAGCTATATCTCAAAACTATTTTGAAGTAAGAGAAATATTTTAGAGCATAACACAAATAACTGTCATAAAAATGTACTCCAACAAGGATTTATGTATATTTAGGATATGATTTTGTCTATGGCTATCAGCGTAAGGCAAATATTTTTGTCATTTTTCTTCAAATTTCTCCGTTTTTTTAAAAAATATTATTTTGAAAGCTTAATTTTACAATATTTCCATAGTTTTAAAACATATGCAGTTGAAAAATAACATTAAAAAATATATATAAGTTATTTTTCAAAAAAATGTCCCCAAACACTGTCGGATATTAAATCAAAATATCCTGAAATTAACAGTATCGAATTCCAAAAAATTTTTTGACGTGAAAACGTCTTTCCGCTCGTTACAGTGATAGTCGGTCGAACTTTCTTGTGTGACAAAAAACTGTCAGATTTGAATCGCTAATAACTACGAGATTAATAATGCGAAAAGAATGGTTAACCCGCACCGGATAGATCATATCTGTAAGAGTTTGTCGCATAGCATCTGTTTTGCCTGTGACGTCATCGTACCAGTCTAGGCACATGCGCGTGATTGTTATGAATTAGCTTTATGTCATTTTATAAATAAGTGTAGCGTGGAAACTCGTTTAGCTGGGAGGTTGATTCTGGTGTCACTTTATCCCCTTCGCATACGATGTTATTTAACCTCCTAATAAGATGCCATCAGCCGTTTGGGATATTCATTATTATTTGAATCTATTTAAGATGGTAAAGGATACTTGAGACAGTTAAGCGTGTCCAGGTGATTTTTGTATTTAAAATTATTTGTTAAGTCGACCTAAATACGGTTTTAAATAGCAAAAATTCTGTAATTCGATGGTCGTGTCAGACT
>BGPR01054117.1:0-10268 GCA_013235015.1 Araneus ventricosus
TAAATGACTGGCGTAACGAGCGACGTTTCGCATAACCAGGGGTTCTACCACGATTCTACCGACAACCATTCTGTTGCGAGAAAATGACCCGTTCTCCCACTCGTGACGTCACATTTCGCGATGTCATCTAAATCCTTTAACACGAAGCTGTCGAAATCGTTTGGGTACCAAAATCCCTAGCGAGTTTCAACCGTTTTCTCTCACCGCGCTAAAGGCAAGCGAGAAGCACTTTTCGCTAGTGAGAAGGTTGTGTTGTTTGTTTCGCGATACTTTAAATGATGGCTCTAGTTTTGATGTTAGCTCTTGCGCAAGAAGATTCAAGAAGGGTTCCTTGCTTAAACACTTATTGATTACATCATATTTCATTGATAAGAGCATTTATTTACCTATGATTTCACGAAAAACAACTGTAAACAATATTCAAAAATGTTATTTTGATGTTTTATACGTAAAGTACTCTCTGGAGTGTATTTGTCTTTATTAGATGCAAAATGATACAGTGATTATAGATGTAGTATTGAAAATAAACAATAAAAAAACTAAAATATATTTTATTGCGTAACAAAGCACATTCATAGAAAGAGTCAATTCATTCTGTGCATATCATATTCGAGAAATAAACAGATAAAGCAATGACATAAAGTGTAAAAACGCGATTCAATAGGAAGAAAAATTTATATTCGAGAAATATCAAAGATTTGTCTGTGAACAGTGCACAAAGTCTTCACTTATTAACCACTTATCTAACAAATTATATGTTTTATTATGCTGTAAAAACTGCATGACTACAACCGCTTGAACAAAAGTAAGTAGTTTTCATTAAAACGATATACCGATATGTTTGCTTATGCTTCGAAATCGGAAAGAGTGCTCTCTTTTGATTGGTCGATCGTTTCCACTTCTCGTACTCGCGGAAACGGTGAGAAATTACTCCCTTTGGTTTCACTCGGCGTTGTGGTAGATCTAAATTGAAGGGAACGACTATTTTCTCGCTGTATTTGAGAACTCGCGAGCGAGACCTATTCGGTTCGAATAATTGCCTGTAGAATCGTGATAGAGCCCCAGCAACGAGAAGAGGGGAAGACTCGGAGTTTGCGCCTGCTACTGTTCTATCCACGGAGCTTTTTTCCGTTTAAATTCTTATCAAGCATAGTGTCTAGTACTTGTGCGGGCACTTTTAATTGTAACCTGTTTTAACTGTTTATAGAACAAGGTTTTCTAGTAATAAACGTTTTGAATGGAACGAATGGCTTTGGTTATTTTCATATTTGGATTCCAGTAATATTTAAGGCCCTGTTTTTTAAAAACTATTTTTCTGCCATGCATTTATAGTTGTCGATACGCTACGTAACAAATGATGCGACGTATTTGATTGACGTAACGAGTTGAGTGAAGTATTTGAGTCAATGACGTAACGTAATTGACCGATTTCTTTTAATAAGGATAATAGAACAGCTGGATCAGTCCGTGTTTAACACTCATTCCGCTTTCAATTCTGAAAAATCCGCATTCCATGCTGGTTCACTCTGCATAAAGGATAAGATGAAGATGATTCAGGCTCCTTAATGGTTTTATAAATAGTTTGCTTTGAATAATACGTTATACATAATTTTTTGAGTATTTGTTTCGGCATGGAACGCATTATCGTTTTTTACATTGATTTTTATGGGGAAAATTGTTTCGCATAACGAATAAGCTTCTGGAACAAATTATGCTCGCTATGCGAGGTTTCACTTTATTACAATACATTTCTGTACATTACCAGCCTTATATTGAAGTTTATATTGACCGTTTTGTAAAATTAAATACGATATCTATGCATTATTCACTTTTAAAGGATTTTATTTTCATTTTCGTTCCAAGCCAACAGAAGACTATTACGAACTAATAGTGTAAAAGTGAAAATGCCTGTGCTGTACATAGTGTATATATTTCCTTCCTTTTGTTTATTTTGTTTTTCTTAAATAAAATTCCCGTGTCTTTCCCATCAAACCGTTCAGTGACCGATCTGGTCACGGGTACGGAGGTAAGAGACAGCGTTCTGCTCTGTACATGAAAATGCGTGTAACCGAACTTTAAGTAAAAAAAAACAATTTGATTATTACAAATTTAACGCTACTAATGCAAATTCATTTAAAAGTAATAGTTTAAAAAATTTTTAAGATAGTACTAGTATCATACTACATAGTATTGAAAACAAAAAAGAAATTTCAAAATTAAACATTTATCATAAATGCGAGACAAATTATATCTTTATTCCAAGCCTTCTTGTACATTCCTTATTTTATACAATTGATGTGCATGTAGTTAGACGTTTACTTAAAAAATCCTTTGATTGTTTTCTGACGCACCGATTATCTATGAGAATTAAATAGAGCATTATGAATCGAATTAACCCTTTCGACCCGACTTTGGCATGATTAAAATTTAACTTTGAAAAGTAGTTTCATTTAATGTTAACAAAAAATATAAAGGTGGGATTTATTTACACAGTAGGAAATGTAGTCTAATCTCCGAGACGTATTATATGCCCAGTAAGGCCGAAAAGGTTAAGTTTATTGAATATTTTTTCTTTAGCGTTTTGACAAACAAAGTAAGTTTGAACTTTTTCAATGGAATCCACTGATCTTTAAAAATAAGGTGGAATAAATTCTTCACATTCTTCTTCGTGAGACGTATAAACGTAAACGGCGTGTAAATAAGAAATATATAAGCCTTGCTTTAATGTAATTTTATCAGAATAATATATATTTTTAACGAATTATGACAGGTTTGTTTTCATTGGTGTTGTTGATATTATATCACAGTTTTCTTTAAGGGGACACGGCACCTTCTCAACATCTCCTTTTTACATTTTAAGCATTATTAAAGCGTTTTGAAAGTATTCTTGCTTAATGAAATAAAATCAAATAAATCTTTCAAATAAAATCACCTTGGAAAGAAAAGTCAAATAAATCCTTCAATCCCTTATTTTGATCCATATCTTTAATTGAAATTTAATTCTTTAATTCTATTATATTTTCAAAGATGAATATTTATGATTCTAATTTTATTTCTAGATTGACTGAAGTATATTTATATTCAGAGGCAGCTCGTGGATAGGGACTGCTATATTGCAGAACCCCAACTTTTTCCATTGTGTAAATTTAGTCAATTCATTTTATTTCGCATTTAATATCAAAATCTATCAACAATCTAACGCATTTTTACATTTAGCGATTTTGATCTTCAATTGAAACGAGAGGAAAAACTGACCCTGAAAACTAAGTTTCCTGTCTTTTATTTCACTACCCGAAGAAGCAGCACAAAGGAAAAAGTAACTACTCAACCTAGAACTGTGGATCCTTGCAGCACCGAATTCCGCCTCAGCAGTTACACAGCGCAGGCAATTACAAAAGCACTAAAATACACTGAGGCTCCAAAAGTCCATGTTGCACACCGTCACATTAAAAATATAAAAAATCACACATTTTTAAAATAAAATTAGAACATTAAATAAAAAAACAATTAAAAAAGCAACGGTCAAAAAGTCACACACAAACACTAGATCAACGTATAAATATGATCGTTAATATGTATAGTGAAGTGTAAGAAAAGAATAACAAATCGGGTCATGTATTTAAAAGTTTAAAACAATTCGATTTAAGAACAGTAGGAGGCATATGATAAATGTCCAGTTCACCAGAGATCTTGTTAAAAGTCGTAAAATTTATACAACGAGAACCTGTTTAATATAATTAAATCTAGAATACACATTAAGAAAAGAACCCTGGTTCCTCAAAGATCTGGCAGGCACAGCGAAATTTATAGCGCTCAGTATATCTGTACAATCGATCAAACCATTGATTACCTTGTAAAAGAAAAGAACACAAGAAACATCTCGTCTGGAACACAAACTAGGTATATTAAAGGTATCACTTAGACAAGAAGAAGACATATCTTGTAAGTAAATTCCATTTTTCTTGTAAAGCAAATATCCCAAGAAGTTGTTTTGAATTCGCTCAATAATTTCAATTTTATTACGGTAATTGGGATCCCAAATAATACTACAATATTCCAGACTGGATCGTACATGAGCGTAGTATAAAACCTTCAGGGCAATTTCACTCGAAATTTCACTATTTAACGTGCAATAGGTCCCATATGCGGCGGATCATCAGTGGAATAGTGTTTCGAACCTGGAGCCCTCTGACCTGAAGCCGAGAACTCATCACTAAGTCACCGCGGCACCTCCACGTGGATCCTTTTCTTTCACTAATTAGAAACCGTTTCTTTCACTAATTAGAAACCGTTTCTTTCACTAATTAGAAACCGTTATTTTTGTATTTCTTGTGCAATCTTTTTATTTGATCAAAACTTTCCTTACCAGGAACTGACTTAATAGCAAAGATTAAATTCGTGTTGTCTCTCTTTCTTATGTTAACATAAAATCTGAATTTAAATTCAATAACTCTGCTGTGGTTCTCATTGATTCAGAGGAATAGCGTAAATCTGGCTCCGCTGTCCTTTGCCCCCCTCCAGTTAGGTACTTTTCCGTTAGCCGGGCGCAAATGTCGCCAATTGTGAACCAAACGCGAGCCAAGTCGCCAAGAGAATGGTTGTAAGAAATTTGGCGGAATTCTACATTATTTGGCGATTTTACGCTTGCGCCCGGCTAACGGAAAAGTACCAGGGTGGTCTGAAGTGAAGTGAGAGAAATCGAAATAATAATAATAATAATAAACATTATATTCTAAAGGTAAGAAAAGCGTTGAATAAGGGCAAGTAAAACCATTCTGTACGGAGAAGAAAATGAAACAAATAAGTTTTGTGTCTCAATGAAAATAAAATGGTACAATGGGAGAATAAACAGATTTTTTGTATTTTTTCAGATGATTTGTTTCTCTCTTCCCCCTTACAGCCTCGGGAAAGAAAAGTTTTTTAGTAGATTTGATTCGTACTATCTGTGCAGCAAAAAAGGGAGGAGTTTCTTTCGCACTCTTATTTTTCTTTAGCAATTTGTTTCTCACACTCGGAAAGAAGCAGGGTGCGGAAATTGGTTTTCATTGACCGGCGACTAATAGGTGTGGCCAGTGGTCAAACAGCAGAGTGAGAAATATTTCTGTTCTCGGTAATTTTTGTTTCCTTTTCTTTCAATTTTATAGAAGAGTGCAGTAGAACCTCTCTGATCCGCCCTCCTTCCTTCCAAGGAAAATTGGCCGCTCATAGGGCAGCTGTTCCCTGACTTTTTGGTTGCGCGGACCACCTGTTGTATAAAAAAAAATTGCGGTCCAGAAACAAAATTTACAAGTAAAAAATACCAACACGTATAGTTCATTTATATATTATATGAACGTATATGTCAGTAATTAGTAAAGTTACTGTACAAGTATTAAAAATATATTGTTTATTAAGGAAACCAGCGGGAGTGTTCTCCCCTAAACTTTCTCGTATACTTCCCAAAAAAGGTGCCGTTTTCCCTTCCCCCGCGTGGCTAAAAAAATTATAACCTATTGTTACCCAGAATCCAATGACTATCAGAAGGTTTTTCAATATAGTGATTGAAAAATATCTAGGCAAATAATGAAATTCAAAGATATGCGTAAGGGTTTTCCTCTCTTACCGGCTCAAGGACAAACTGACGTAATTCGCTACTCCGTAATGAAATTCCCTCTCCGTTCTTCCAGTACGCATGCTCGCGGATTCTCTTCAAAAGTAAATTATACGGACTGACAGACAGTCAACCCTTTGACGGATTTGGCCCAAGATTTTATACGGACCTACATTCATGACGATAAAACTGTGTATAAAATTTTATCCATCTGGCATTTCAAGTTTTTGAGTTATAGCGATCGCATGACCTCGAACATACAGACTGACAGACTTCCCGTTGACAGAATTTGTCCAAAATTTGATAGAAACCTACAAATTATGTGTAAAGACCACATACAAAATTCCATCCCCGTAGCTCTAATAGTTTTTCGAGTTATCGTATTCACAGACACACAGACATAATTCCCAAATTGTGTTTTTCCGACTCAGGGAGGTCTAAAACGTGGAGATTCGACAAAATCTCGAGTTCGAATTTTTTGCCGATTACAATGCTTTCTCTTTGTATACTTCGTATACGAGAAAGTAAAAAAAACATATGATGACGCTTGAAGCTTCCCTGACTTCGACTCGAGTCACTCGAGACTTGCTAATCCGAGGCAACAAGTCTTTACTTTTTTTCCAGAACTCAATATTCTTTTATTTACTTGTGTGCTTTTAGTTAGATTCCTTACAGGAGTAATACCGCTTGCAGTGGTTCTTATGGCACGACATTGGGAAAACGCCTGCACCTCTTCACCGATCGCGGTCCAAACAAGTGGCGCCAGATGCATAATATTATTCATTTTGCTCCCTCACCACCTTCAAAAAGTGACAAATACGCACTCATATTTTGCCTCCGTTCTCCTCTAAGACTCCTCCCTAGCCTTCAATTTCCCAGCGAGCTCATACAAGAAACTTCAGATGATCAGATCTTCTCCCTCTTCCAAAAGAAAGAAAAAGAAAATTAGCATCTAAAGAAAAGAACAATGATACGAAATTAATACTGTAAAAGTGTAAATGCATATGCTGAAATTAATACTGCCATAGTGTAAATATCTGGTATTTTATATCTTTAATAAAATTCTCGAGTCTTTCCTGTCAAACCGTTCAGTGACCGAACTGGTCACGGATACTGGGGGTTCTGTTCTGTCCTCCAAGACTGCCGCCTGATCTATCCATACACCCCTCGACTCCCAATCACTGCGCCATTGCCCGCAGAAGGCACTTGCATTGGAGGTTAAAACAGACAACCCTCTCCCTCCGTAGTCTGATTAGCAACAAATGGCGTAGCGAGGGAAACCGAATTACGCCTACATCTGGGGTCATTTGAAAAATGGCTGCCACGATACTGAGGTTGAAGTCCTAAAAGCCATCACCGACCACGGCCCAATCTCCCCAAAGGAGGTAAGTCCCGACATCAGAGTGGGTTAACTCAGTCTCACACCGTTACTGTATCCAGCAAGGAAGCGAGAACCCGCTTACACATCCGACGACTTCTCATTCCCTTACTCGTGGTGCTTCCTTGGTGGAGGGGGCGTAGCGAGGCTAATCGGAACCGGAAACCGAGTTACCTATGCCTGCCTTAACGTAGCGATTATAACCTTAACAGAATTACCCCCGTCCTACTTTGGCATCCGCGATGAATGTCAGTCGCTGCAATATCTAAGGCCGAAGTCCTAGTAGCCATCACCGGCCACGGCCCTCCCCCTCCCGAAGGAGGTACGTACTATCACTGGAGGAGGGTAACTCGACACCCACCATTATTGTGCCTCCAGGAAAAGCGAGAACCCGTTTACTTATCTGGTGGCTTCTCATTCATGTACTCATGGTACCCCCTTCTGGGGGATGGAGTGCGATTTGCCGCCCCTCAGTAGCTGAATGGGGCCCGGAGCATGATAATATTATTTGATTTTAAAAAATTCACGATGCCCTCCGAGAGAGGAACCCATGTCATCTATACCCTTTTGCCCCCGATGCTACGCTCCTGCTCCCTCCTTTGGCGACTGACAGACAATGATCTCTATCGATATGGGAAGGACCGAAACGTCCCTTCAAGCAAAAGACGGCGGCCGTCCAAGACGTCCGAATATAACTGAAATGTCCACCTCCTTTCGTTAAGTGTGATTGATTTCACACTTGCGGCGCGTGCTTTCAAATGGCCAAAACAGTGGCTGAAACTTTCTTCGCTGCTTGTGTCGAAAGGTTTGGTGCACCCGAGATAGTCACAACAGACCAAGAAAGCCAATTTGAGCCAGATCCTTTTCGATCTTTAGCTCAAATCCTGGAAATTCAGAAAATCAGAACGGTGGCCTACAACCCAAAGTGTATCGGCGCTGTTGAAAGATTTCACAGAAGTTTTAAAAGCGCAATTAAGTGAACTCTGGACGGAAGTTCTTCCATCAGTTATGTTGGAAATCCGTAACAGTTTAAAAGAAGATATAGGTGCAACGCCAGCTCCCAGGCGAGTTCTTCACAAACGCCAACGGCGAAGACTTTCCTCCGCGATCGGATTTTTTTCCAAATTCTTAGGAACAAAATGAGGGAATTGGGACCAACTTCCTTGTCTAAACATAGTGCATCACGTTAGACTTTTGTAAACAATAAAGATTTGTTTAACTCTATGAACCCGGCTAGAGTGAGAATTCCACTGCCTCAAAACCTGGAGTGAAATTTCGCTCACAGAAACAGAATGGAATCGTCACGTTCTTTACAGAAATTCCAGGAGGTCGACACCTATGGTTGCCCGATCAATTGTCAATAAAGAAAGGAACTACATTTTTCCTAAAAAATTCACCCAGGTGCCCGAAACCGCCTGAGCCCGGCTTCTGTCGAACGGGCGGTTTGAGGCGTGATAGGGCTCATAGGGTTAATTCAAGCCATATTTTTCTTCGAGTCGACGGTGTTCCTCGCCCTCTACAACAACGATATCAAGGTCCATTTAAAGTACTTTCACGTACTAAGAAATTTCTTTCTTATTAATTTCAATGGTCAAAAGACCCATGTCTCGATCGATAGGTGTAAACCGGCATATATCTTGGCACAAGAGTCTTCTCTACCTTTGTCGCAGATTCAAGTTCCTGATCCCGAGACTATGACCAGAACCAGGTCAGGACGAAGAGTTCGGTTTGTAACTCCGTACCAGGCCTAGGTAGCGTCTTTCAGACTCGAGAGGGAGTACCTGTTGCGCCCATTACTATTAGAGCCAAATTTCCAATCCATCAACCTGAACCCTGTTGTCTACGGATACTTCTTGTCTTGCTTCTACGTAGTCACTCCAAGCGAACCTCTTTGTAATCAAGCTGCGCAAATCCATTACTATATATACTAGAACTGTGTAATGTTATACGACTGCTATTTTATTTCGTCACGTAGTGATGTGACTTTTGATTCCCGGAGTTAAATAAATAGTTTATCTTTTTAGTATGTTTCTTTGAATCTGTATTAATCACTCGTAGTTAATAGACTAGGCCCATCAGTCCAGATGATTGACCTGAGTGGTGATGTTGACTGAGGATCGGAGGGGTACCTACGTTTCGATAAATATTCAAGTGTTATTTTTTTCGGACCAGATATAGTTAGATCTCGTTCATTTGGCCTAGGCTAGCATTTGAGCACCCTTGTTCAAGGACACCGACGAATCGATTAGGGATTTAATTTTTCAATTAAAAGCAAAATTGAAAAAAGTTATCTTCAAAAAAGCTAAAAGTTGTGTCTATTTATAAAGTACTCTTTTCTTTCGATGATGCTTAAAATTCACTTTTCCAGAAAAAATGAATTAGGTGTTTCTTTAATACATATTTTGTACTGTCAAACATGAAATACCCTAAGACAATTCACATGTAGGCCTCGGACGGCGAATTAGGTAGTCAGTTAAACCTTTCCGGAGAAATTCTAAAAAACTGTGAAAATCTGAAAGTGTCCGGATACTTTTGGGCTTATAGTGTACGTGATATACAGGCCTCCCGCCATACAGTTATTGCCTGAATTAACAGAAAGGAAAGAGAATGTAAACGGAATTTATCATAGTGGAATTTGGAATGAAATGAAGAAACGATCATGATAGTAAGTACAAAGTTCCGAATGGAATCGAAAGATCATGAGGAGAGGCCGAAAAATTTCCGAAAATGGTACGAATAAGTACTTTTGTTCCTCAATAAAAATAAAATGTCGACATGATTGCACTGGCAACAATTGGATATTTTTTTGTCTGCTTTCCCAAGGCTCCCCCCCCCCCTCCCAGGTTGTACAAAAGGAAAGAAAATTTTTCTGCAGATTTGATTTGTACAATCTTCCAAGCAAAATCTTTTTCTCCCTGTGCGTACTCTATATTCTCTCCCCCCCCCATTTGTATTCGGTCTCAATTTGTTTCTGATGAAGTAAGGCTGAGGAAATGGATTCTCATTGAGTGACAACTAATAGCAGTGACCAAAGGTCAGTCTGTGGGGTTTTAGAGTGAGAAAATTTCTTTCTTGAACAAGTTTGATTTCTGCTTTTCAGCTTTCCAAACGTTAAGACCAACTCATTTTTTTTTCTTTTTGAATAAGGGGGGAACGAAAAGAAATTTTTGGAAGCCAAATTATGTAATCTGCAGTAATGACTTTCGGAGCTACATTTTGCGAAAAACTATGCAATATATTATGTCACTTACAAATTCAAATAAGTAATATTATTAAAATATTTGTGAAGATCTACGTATA
>BGPR01054118.1:0-10268 GCA_013235015.1 Araneus ventricosus
TAATTTGACTCTCATTGTTTGTAGGAACACCGGGCATCATAATTTGACTCTCATTGTTTGTAGGAACACCGGGCATCATAATTTGACTCTCGAAGAGATACAATGGTGTACAAAAGTGTAGCACAATTATTAAGGTTCGACAAATTTGAAGTTAATATGTATAAAATGGTTCGCAATCTGCTAAATTAGCAAAACATCTCTAGATCTTTTACTTCGCTTATCTTTAGGCGGAATATCGAAATATTTTGAAAAAGATGGCACCAAAACATCACAGAGAAAAATTCAATCCTTAAATTAGTTATTTAAAAAAATATTCGAGAAAATTTCACTATTAAATAGCCATCAAATCAAAATAAATTTTACAACAATTACAAGCGAATTTTTAAAGTTCTTTAAATTGGTTACTGCGCCGTATAAGGTATAAAATAAATGGTTTAGATGGTGAATGAGTTTAAAATGAATTTAGAACTAAAAGATAGCCAAAGAGTATAAAAATAGGTAATTATTTAGAGAGCTGTGTTATTTTCAACTCTGATGTCATAATCTTAAAGTTGGATTGCCACTCACTCTTTTATTATCAATTAATATAATACTTATATATAATTAAAATAATTATTTATTACCGAATTAAAATAATAATAAATAAAGCATATACATCATCTTATATTGCTTCAAGAAATATTTCTGCCAAATTTTAAGGAAATCGAACAACACGTTTGGTCGTAATCGCGTCACAAACAAATTTACAGACATTAATGTTTGACTTAAAGCGTAGATCTAGCTTCGCTCAGTCAATAACTCTGTTTCTCATATTCCTTAGGGCTTTAAAAAATAACCAATATATTGGGCAAGTTCATGTAAAAAACATTCAAATTATCTTACAATTTTCTCTAAAATATATACTTCTAAATTCCTTTTCTTATAAAAATGTACAAAAAAATCCTAGAGATTACCATGGGAAATGCATGCTATATTGGCCAATTTTCTTAAGCATTTTTTTCCCGTCCTTTTCCGTGTGTCTTTTATCGTATTAAGAACAAATGCATTCTGGTTTATTTTAATTCTTTCAAATACACATTTTAAATTTGCTTAAAAATAGAAATTAAAAGATATATTTATAAAACTATATAACTCTGGAGAAACATGCAATTTATTAAAAGAAAGAGAACTTTGTTGAACAATAAAGAGAACAAGTGTGGAACATATCTATGATCATAAAGAGAGAATTTTCCGTAACACTTTTCAGCAATGTTGTTATTATCTTCATATTGCTTGGAAATAATATTCATTATTTGAGTTGTCAATATACATAGCATGAAAATTAATAACAGTTTGTAACCATTTTATTTTATCTCAATAGTGGCGATAAGATAAGTTATGAAATAATTTCCAAAGAAAGAACAAGAAAATTAAAAATTTAAAATCAAATTTAAAAAATAAATGATAAGACCAATGAAAGGAATATATTATGTTCCCTTAAAAATTTACTTCATGATCTGTTAATCAGTGGCATTCATTATAATTAATCAGTAACAGTAACAAATCAAGTTGAGACTATATGAAAGGTGGTGCTTCTTTAAATTAAGGAGCCCACGAATAATAAGCTCTTAATCTGACCTGGACATTTTGAAGAAATTCACAGAACAGAATTTAAATGATCAAATGCATTCATATTTGTGTAGAACGTATTTTATTCGCTAGAATATTTTATATTATAGAGGGACGAGACTCAAGTTTGTGTGTAGGGCTGCTGAAGAATCCATTCAATTTCAGGAACCATTTTTTATTAGGCTACGTTCCACAGCCCAGAACATTAAAGTTACAAGGCACAAGACAAGACAGAGTACAACATCACGAGACAAGCACACAGACTAGAAAGACAGAGAGGCATCATGGGAAAAGATGGCTCCAGTAGCGCCACCTACCATAGAAAGGAGAAGGCAGTTGATTGTAACCTCTACAATATATAATATTTATTCATTTTTCACACTAATAGTATAATACATACTACTTAATTTCGTATACAATTCAATTAATAGCTTTTAAGGCTCTTTTTGCTTTTATATTAAGATTTACTCACACACAGAAAACTTCGGGCGTGGTCTCTGAAACGCAACAAAGTACACTTAATGACTTTTATTTCGAAATGCAGTCTTAGTACAAAAAGAGACTACATCGAACGGTCCACAAGGCAAATATATTTCTTTTTCAAAATCTCAACTTTGTTTAAGTAGAGTAGAATAATGATATTGAACTAGAAGGAGATAGTGAATTAATTAGCATTCGACAAAAAAAAGTATTTTTATTCGAAGTTAAGGAAAAAAGATTACTAAAAGCTCTACACATATTTTTTCAAAGAATTATTATTCAGTAAATTGAGAGAAAAAAAGAGGTTTTCTTTGTAAACAGCAGGTGCACTGACACAGAAAAGAAACTTTTAAAGATCCTTGTTAAATGTTCTATGATTCACAACGAAAATTCTGCCTTAAACGAATTATTATTCTAGATGTGTTTTTCAAAGTACTTATGCATTTTTTCAAAAATGTCTCTCTTTCCTAAATTGAATTTCACAATCTCCGGTGAATTTTTTTTGAAACAAAAACCTTCTTTTATTTTCCAACAAATTTCTCTAATGTTTGTTTCGAAATTAAAATCACTTTAATCGGCGTGTTTTAACCATTTTAGAAAGGTTTTAAGCCATTCGTTTCTAAATTATTCTAAGGGTAAAACTCCTTGCAAGTGTACAAAATTTAAGCAACTGCATCTCATTGCAGATTTTTTATTATGGCTTTTGAATCGAGAAATCACCCTTATTTAAAAATGAATTATAAGGGAATTATTATTCTAAGGGAAAAACTCATTTCAAGTGTTGAAAATTTAAGCAAGTTCATCTCATTGTAAATTTTTTATTATGGCTTTTGAATCGAGAAACAACCCTTATTTCAAAGTGAATTACAAGGGAATTATTATTCTAAGCGAAAAAAACTCCTTACAAGTTCAAAAATTTAAGCAAGTGCATCTCATTGGCGATTTTTTATTATGGCTTTTGAATCGAGAAACCACCCTTATTTCAGAACGAATTATAAGGGAATTATTAGTCTAAGGGAAAAACTTCTTACAAGTATAGAAAATTTGAGCAAATGCATCTCATTGTCGATTTTTTATTATGGCTTTTGAATCGAGAAACCACCCTTATTTCAAAATGAATTTTTAGGGAGTTATTATTGTAAGGGAAAAACTCCTTGTAAGTGGCAAGTGTTGAAGATTTAAGCAAGTGCATCTCATTGTAGATTTTCTGTTATGGCTTTTGAATCGAGAAACCAACCTTATTTCAAAATGCTTAATTGAACTGTTGTTAAAGATGGGGTTTTCCAAATATTCCATTATAAATGAGTTCAAATAAAAGCTTTATAAGTGAAGTCTCTTTAGGCAGGTGGTTTTTTTTTTTCAATATTTTTTCATTTGAAACTATTTGCGATAAAAAGAAATAAACAGATGACTTAGTTTTTAATATTAACAGGCAGACGTTATACATCGAGGTTATTCAGCTTCATTCTGAGTATTTTATGTTTATTTATATTTTAAAAAACATTATATCCGAAATTTGTCCCTTTTTTCACCTTGCAGAAATGATCTAAGTCATTTTCAACATGTAATTAATTGTGTTTTCTCATTTCCTGAAGACAAAGAATTAATAAGAAAGTTTTTCAGAGAAATGTGAGATTAGAGAAAAAAGAGAAGATAAATATTACTGAGTTAGAGAGACAAGATAAATATGATTGAATTAGAGAGAAGATAAATATTATCGACATAGTATGTCATTTCTTGTTCTCTATGAAACTAGTCATGTTATCAGACTAAGAGTTTCCATGTAATTTTTGATGTATCGAATATTAATCAGTATCTAAAAGTATCTTTAATTCTAAAATATGATTAAATATTTTAACAATATTGATGGCTTATTTCAGTTGCTAATGAAGTTTTAAAACTGCTCAGTTAAACTGGAAATTGTAAAGCTGTATTAATTTATTGTAGTTTTAACAACATATTTTACTGTGTTCTTGAGAAATTTTTTCAAAAATGGTGACAAAACAATGATTACAAATGAATGATGAAGGTAAAATTGCTTCGGGAAAATTGTATTTTTCACAAGATTCTGGGATTAATGCTACTTCCGACAACGATAGTCTGATTTTTTAAAAAATATTGTTGTGTATTTAAACTGGTTTTAGGATTGAGCTAAACCCTAACGATATTACATTAAAAAAACCTATTATTACATTTTAAAATAAAAGCGAAAGAAGAAACTCACATTTTGTGAAACCATAACAAGAATATTCTTTTTATATTGGCATTGCATTTTTACTAGAAATAATTCTTATCTGACCATCAGGAATAAATATCGGAAACAATTTTTCCCTCAATTGTCATACGTTACCAAAACATTTAAAATTATTTATTTATTTCTGGTCCCGAAAACTCTAATACGCACTAGATTTTAAAATTTTAATAAAATTTGCCATTCACTATGAAACAATATTACTTAAATTTCATTGATTTTACTTAAAATATAGAAAAAGTATATCTAAGTTTTATATGTCAACAAATTTATTTTTTATGAATATTATTAAATGGCATTATACTAGCAAGACCAAAACTAGTATGTAAAATTATCATTTTCTTTTACAGAACGTTCATCAATATTCTCTGCAATAAAATAAAATCTTATTTAATACAGTTTATATACAGTCGGACCTCTATTTAACGAACCTCTATTTTGCGAATTTCTCTATTTTGCGAACTTTTTCTTGGAACCAAGAACATTTTGCGAATTTCTTCGTAAAATAACCTCCAAATAGCGAAGTGCATTCTCTATTTAACGAACTTTTTCTTGTGATCCAATATTTTTTTTCTCCCTATTTCTCAAAATATTTCTAAACATTTCAAACTTATTCCTTCTTTTAACACATTTTATGGTGATCAATGACCTTGAAGATGGAAAATATCAACGCGAAAGTGCTTCAGCATCAAACAAACAAAATTTAATTCTTCATGGGGTGGATAAAGGCGTGAAAAAAAGAATATTGCTTTAAAATTTTGTATTCCTCCAAACAGCTTATCAACCACAATAAAAAAAATCGTGATAAGATACAATTATGATTCATCGAATTCTTGTTCAAAACGTTTAAAAGCATGTGTCTATGAAGATGTGGATGAGGCAGTTTTGAAGTGGACAGTGTGAAAAATAAAAACAATACAGCAATGAATTGCGATGAAGATGGAATGATCATGATGCAGAAATCAACAAACCTTTGTATGATGAAATGCCAAAATTCTATAATTTCAATATAAAATTATTTTTTAAAATTGAAAATACAGTGTATTCTCGGACAATGTTTTGTTTTATTCTTGTTTTCCTTGCAGATTTCTTTTTGATGCATAAAATATATAAAACAAATAGATATTAATTTACAAAATAAAGATGTGATTAATAACTTTTTTAATAATATTTAGTGTTTATGAATTTAAAATCTGTTTTCTGTAGTTTAAATAATTTTAAAAGATGAATCTCTATTTAACGAATTTTCCGTATAACGAACTTTTTTTCGGGATTTAGCGATTTTGTCAAATAGAGGTCCGACTGTATTTCTATCATTAATATCTAATATTATGAACGTTCTCTTTAAAATGACCTTCTGCTTAGATCCATATTCTTATTTTTATTTCATTATTTTCCAGAAACACATAAAAAGTAATGGAAATAAAAGCGCTGCACGTATTAGAAATAATATTTAGGGTTTCAAACTGAAGAATTATTTCTTTAATATATAAAAGGGCGAATTTCTCTTAACGAATTATTTTGGTTATAATCTCATCTCAAATTTAAGACATTTATATTTATAGAAGATACATTAGGGAATGCTCAATTATCCATCATAAAGTATATCTTTAACACATATTTCTTACTTTATCATTGCAATCCATTAAAAGGCCATAAAGAGGTATATCTTAAAACATTATAAAATCAAGATGTTGGTGTTTTTGAACTAATTTAAACTTTTCCCGAGGATGCATCAGATCCTTAAATGTAACCATTTTCTATCTCTTTATATTCTATCAATTCTGTCATCTTAAAATTTTGTTTGAACCTAACTCCTGAAAGTCCGCAGCTCAGAAATGGAACAAACGTCGCTAACATTACTGATAAGGACGCTTTCTGCTTAATACGCCGAATTAACTATAACTCGCTCGTGTATAATAGAGTCATTATGTAACCCTAACGCTTGGGATGCTTAGTGGGCTTGCTTAACTTAGCATTCTTGGGTATCATTGGTGAGCTTATGGGATCTATTAATATTAAATTTTATAGTTAATTTCAAAACTAAAAACTAGTTTAAAAGAAAGTGAATGTATGGAATACAGGAAAGTTTGTAAATCATCGAAGACCGAATGGCTATATTATTCTGACTCGTAATTTAAAAGAGTTTTAATTTCATAAGTAAGATTTGTGATAGAAAAAATGTAAAAATTATTATAAAACTTCATACAAATTGGTAGGTTCTTTCTTTTGTCTTTAGAAATTTTATTTTTAGAGATTTCACTTCTTTAATTGTTTATCCAATTGGAAATGGATTCCATTTAATCTTCCATTTTGCTTTTACTGTGCTCTAAACTTTCTTTTAACAAGACGGTTGTTTTGAGTTCAGTCAACCAAGGAAAACAATTTAGTTTTACTTCTAATAAAGCCATGGATCGATAGTAATTCTAAAAAGTATTTTCGAGTTCAAATTCTAAAAATAAAGTTTATAAAAACAGAAATAATCTGGATACATCAAACTTCCTAATTCCTTTTATAGCACACACTTACGAAGTTATAAATATTTTGAATTTAAAGCAACCTCGATAACCAGTACTTGTTTTCTTAAAAGAAGAGACAAAAAATAAAATAATTTTAGTTCAAAGCAAAACAGAAACAAAATTTTTGGATTTATTAACAGAATTAAGAAGTTGATATTTCTCTGGAATATACTGAGATACCATGTTTTGACACCAAAAGGCAATAGAAATCAAAACCAAATTAGTTAGAATTATTTATTCAAAGACATTTAAACTTTCCTACTCACGGATGAAAATTGGAAAAGAAATAAATAATTTATTTATGGATAAAATAAAAGAAATGGAGTTTTAATTAGTTAACACATTTCGATGAAATATTTTTAATCCAGGATTTTCTTGGTTAATTTTTCTTCGAAATAACGAGTAAAGAGACGGTATTCGTAAAAATTTATTCCACTCCAAAAATGCTACTATCGACACTTTTCAGTTCTATATGTACAAGTTAAAAAATCTTGATGATAGTGACAGCTAAATATGACTACATGGCAATCCTTTAAGTGACCGCTTCACAGACTGTAAAGTAGTACGTGTTTCTGTTTCCCTCTTCAATCGAAAACGCTCCATGAAATTTAACCCTCTCACACGGAGCGAGGCGGACAAGGGCGGTATAAAAATCCCCCCCCAACAGCGACGAAGGCCGGTCTGAGGCGGTTGGCTTCTTCTGAGGAGAGGTGATGTTCTGCGATCGCTTAGGAGATAAGCGAGGTAGGGAGTGTAACTAACCTCGACAACCACAGCTCATTCATCTGCGCCTTAAGGGGAGGTTATAGCAGGGGGTAAGGTAATGGGGTAAATGACCACCCAGGTTGCTAGAGTCCAATTCATGTGGGTTTCTCTCCAAATTTCCCGATTTTAAAGGGGCTAGAAGAATAATATCGCCTCAGAATTAAAGAGTTAAGCAACTTTCTTAACATTTTCAACTGAATTATAATTTCTTAAACAGAATACCGATTACTAATTTGGAAATTAAATTTTGCTCCAATATTTCATTTTTGAATATTTTTAACATTCAGGGTTCTTTCATTATAAACTACTGGAAAATCACCCGTCATGGTATTACGGGTGCAAATTGCCTCTTCATTCGAGAGATTTCCCGATGTAGATAGATATGCGAGAGAAATATTTAGCATTGATTGAAAACAAATAAAATAAACATATGTTTTATGACAGGAGATATTTTTTTTCAAAAATATTTATCAAATATTATCAAATTATATCATCACGATTGCAACAAATAATCAGATGCATCGTGGCGTCCAAACTATATCACTAGCATGATATACCATTGACGTGATTTACTACTTTCTATTGAAAAACGGAACTTAATTTGAAATATATGATTAATATAATTTAAAATTAATTTTTTGGTAACAAATGATCATGGCGTGATAAATTTTATATCAATCGATAGCAGATTTTATTTCACTATTTTAGAGCTATTAAATATGGAATTAGAACGACAATTACTTTTTTAAAATTTAAAATAACTGAAAGTTCGGTGCTCTAACAATGAAATAACGTCTCGCAGTGCTATCGCGCGAGTTCCAATGTTGATGACGTCAGAGCGTTACCGGTTCAGTGAGAGACAGCTCTGGGCTATTATATTAGTAATAATACACTGTTTAGGTTTCTTTATATTGCCACTCTTTATAATGAGCCAAATATTTGTAATCTGTTACATTATTCTCTTCTTAATCGAAATTGAACACATTAACAGAAGCCAATGAATACGATAGGTTTACAATAAACACATAGCTGAAAATCCATTATAACTGTGGACATTGAATAATCAAAAGTATATTAAGCAGCGAGTTATTGCGCTGATAGCCAATGTTTTACTTTCAACGAACAGAACTAGACAATGCCTGTGGCAATCCTGGAACAATGGAACAAATATTTATCATATAAGTAGAGATAATACAATTCATAGAAAATGCGTTGGCCATCATCTGTTCTTTAATAAAGATTTATTATTTTGTTATGTTATATTGTAGCAAACAAAAGATAATCTATAAAAGCAAATAGCTCATAAATATTAAATAGCTGCTATCAAATATGTGTACAGGGAATTAAGAACTTAAGTACAAATACAAAAGGATATTATCAATTTGTTATTTTAACATTTGCGGCATTATCTTATAGTTGTACTGAAAAAAGCAGATGTTTTAATGTACAACTATAACAGGGAATCTGTACAGGGAATTAAGAACTTAACTACAAATAAAAAAGGATATTATCAATTTGTTATCTTAACATTTGCGGCATTACCTTATACTGAAAAAAAACAGATGTTTTAATGTACAACTATAACAGGGAATGTGTACAGGGAATTAAGAACAGAACAACTACAAATACAAAAGGATATTATCAGAGATTTGTTATTTTAACATTACGACTTCCTTATAAGTTACTGAAAAAAAAGGAAACAAATATTTTTAATATTTACCCGAAGCACAGCTTAAAGGGGAGATGTGCACGAGGAGGTGGGGAACTTAACTACAAACACCAAAGGGTATTATCAATTCGTTATCTTAACATTTGTGGCATTACCTTATAGTTGTGCTGAGAAAACAGATGTTTTATTACAACTGTAACAGGGAATGTACGGGGAATTAGAACTTAACTGCAAATACAAGGGATATTATCAATTCGTTATGCTAACATTTGCAGCATTGCGCTATGGTTGTACTGAAAAACAGATGTTTTAGTAACAGCTATGTATACGGGGAATTAAGAGCTTAACTACAAAATACAAAGGATATTATCAATTTGTTATTTTAACATTTTACGACACTACCTTATAGTTGCTGAAAAACAAATATTTTATTATTGCAACCACAGGGAATGTGCTGAAATTAGAACAACTACAAGCCAAAGGATATAATCAATTTGTTATCTCAGCATTTGCAGCATTATATAGTTGTACTGAAAAAAAAGCAGATGTTTTAATATAAAAAAATTTCATACCGTCGATATTTTTTCACCAGTAATTTTCTCAAAACTGTAAATTAGCTGGATTCATTGCTATCAGGAATTTGACTTTCCTTGCATTTAAATTGCAGTTTCAATTAAATAAAGCAAAATAATACATATGTCAGAAGCTAAAAAATGATTCTTAAACTGAGCTAATGCCGCTGGCTTAACAAAAATATATCATATAATAAAATAGCGGCGTGAATGAATAAGCTGCTTATATTTCCCATCAAAATTTTTATCTTTTAAAGCATTCTCCCAGGCGTTCCATCTTCTCTTTCAGCTCACTCCAATACAGCATGAAAAAAATAATTTGATAATTTCATTTTTTCAACAAATTCTTCTTTATTAAGGATATCGGGACGTCACAAGAACGTATTTCGGCTTGGATACATGAA
>BGPR01054119.1:0-10268 GCA_013235015.1 Araneus ventricosus
TGTAACTTTAATAAAGAACATAAGTGTAACTTTAATAAAGAACATAATAAAGAACATAAGTGTAACTTTAATAAAGAACATAAGTGTAACCTTAATAAAGAACATAAGTGTAACTTTAATAAAGATTATAAGTTTTGAATTCGTTTTACACTCAAAACATTTCAGAATTACATACTGTAATTAGCTACAAAATAGAAATAGATATTCATGGCTTAACCGAAAAAACTCGTTATCCCAAATCCCCCGCCTTTTAGTTCGGTTAACAGGGGTTGTACTGTCTGTTCTTTGAAAAATAAAAAGGATACAATTTCTTTCAAATTTCGATTCACTAAACAATTCAAACAAGTTTAAAAATTATTAAAATTTTATTAAAAATACACTAACTTGCTAGAGTCGTTCCTTTTCTTATGTAAGCTATGGGAATTGGCCTTCTCTCCATAACATAATCGATGAGAACACCGACAAGGCAAGCAAAAACTGCTCGAAGTAAATTTGGCACACAAGAAATATCTCCATTCTGCAACGAAAATATCATACAGTTAATATATTCTTGAAATTACATTTGACAAAAAAGAAAAATAATGCAATAAGGAAACGACTTTCTCAAACACTTACACAATACTGCGCGTTTTCTGTTTAACCGAGAGGCGTAGTGAAAAGAATCGAGTATGCATTTTGTAACTGTATCCAGCTTGTTCACCTGTCTTGTATTCACCTATCCAGCTTGTTGCCTTTTGGGGTTACCGAGTTTAAATAGACAAAGTTCAAAATTTTAGCAATAGATGGCGCTTTACACGTCAGAATATACAAAATAAGAAACCATGGAGCACTTTTTGGACAGATGAAAGCAGACCATTAATGAATTTAGTGAAAATTTTATATAGATTTATAATTTTAGCAATAAAGCCAGATGGCGAATTTCATCTACATAACTAACTGTGTGTTTGAATTATTTCCAAACGGACAGATAGATAATTAAAGTTAAACTTTCAAAAAGCTGTAAAAAAAAGAACAACAGTTCAGAATGATCTGAAACTTGACCTGAGTATACTCGAATAAGTGAGAAAAAGTTTGGCAGAAGGCAGAATAAAACAAATAGTTCGAAATTTTAGCAATAGATGTCTCTTTACACGTCAAAATATGCGAAAAGAAGAAACGATGGAGCACTTTTTGGACAAATAAAGGCACACCATCAACGAATTTAGTGAAAATTTTTATATAGATTTATAATTCTAGTAACAAAACCATGTGGCAAGTTTCATCTACATAACTAATTGCGTGTTTGAATTAGCATGTTCACATGCATATGGACGGACAGACAGAGTTCAAATTAAAGGATTTCGTACAGAATTTGAGAGAAATCTATGATTTTGGTGTAAAGAGCACATACAAAATCTCATCCGCCTAATTTTTTGCCTCTTTTAATTTATTTATCGTGTTCACAGACAGAACGCCGCCCCATGTCCTTGTGCCTGATACCATTATAGAAACTGAACCCGTTGAATGGACATGGGACTGTATTCACAGAGAGAAACAATTCCCAAATTCCCAGGGAGGTCTGAACGGGAGAATTCAATAAAAACTCTAAGTTGAATATTTTGAAAATACAATAATTTCCCTTTGTATAGTTCGTATACGAGAAAATACGAAGAGTTCGAGAGTCCTTAGATGCCTCGTGCACTAACTAATTTATGTGTGCTCAGATGCACAAATCGGATCAGGAGAAGGCAGAGGCCTAACTACAGGTATAAGTGTATCAGCTAATTGTTGTTTGTGCACTGCTCCATGCCACATTGCGATTGTTAGAATGAGATGATTACGCATCTTGGACGTTCTTGAAACGCTGAAAGTCCAAGAGTGTCACCTGGTGGTGCTGCGCGCTACTGCCGGTTTTTTCTTATATTTTTCTTATTATTTTTTCAGTCTCTGTCTAACCATTTCTTTACTATGTGATCTTATTCTGTGTTTTTCATTTTTGTTCTTCCTTGTAATGTCGTTACATGTGTGTGGCCAATAAAAGTATGAAAAATGACTGACTGTTACCAAAGAGTCATTTTCTGACAGGTAAGAGCGAATTTTGATTTTAATACTAATTGTATATTATGCGAATTGTTCGAAGTATTATCAGATGTTTCCATTCACTTAATAGGATAATGAAACCAAAAGTTTTGAGTTTCGTTTCGAAACAATAATAGTCAATGCCGTTTCAGCAATGAACCTTATTCACGCGTTTCGTTACTAATGAAGAGTTCGGAATTGTGCACAATAATTCACCAACTTATGCACTGGAATAAATAAACATAACTCATAAAGAAGTATAGTTTAGGTTTGAAATTGAGAAGTTAGTGACGTTAAAAATATTTTATTAACTGATTAGTTTTCTACAACGTATAGATTGAACCTTTAAAACATAATAAAATACAAGTTATTTTGTCCAGCTTAGTGTTTCTTAAGAAAAGTATATTATATCGGATGGAAATTCGCACTTTAGAGGGAAACTCGTGACTTTGCAAATTCCATCCTTAGAAAGGAACTCGTGTCTTCCGTAACTTTTAGGATAGTCGTGACTAGTACAGATCTCGGGAGAGGATTCCTCACTTATAGATTCAGTTAACTCTAAAACCGGTTTCTCGCACTTGTCTTTCTTCTTTCAAAGATCTTGATGTGTCTTAACATTATTTTACAAGTAATCTATCCAATCCATGAGATTCTGTTAGAGAATTTTTGAGCAACGATGCTTATCAACTTAAACATAGAAAGAACGGTCCACTTTACCTCCACACTATCCAAATTGAGAACAGTTCCCAAGTACAGGGCCAAAGACGTGGCAAAAAATGCCATAATCCAAAACTGGCCGAAAGCTCCTACGGCCAAAGCCCAAAGCGGAACGGATGTCATCATAGATTTCCAAGGTATACGTTTCACCTAGAATAGTATTAGGAACCATATGTAAAACAGTTTAAGATGAAAACTAATAAAGTGAAAAATTCCACTAATTTCCCTTTCGAAATCGAAATTTCATTTTTTGTGTGTGTGTGGTTATGAAATTACCTTTTTCATATTACATTGTCTCCTATGGTAGAAACATGAAGAAAAAATAGTTTTAACAACCTTTCATTAGAAAAAATATTTTAAACGATTAAGTAAGTATAAGGAATACCAAATTAGATCTATATAGGAACATAAATGCGGAGAATGCCATGTGTGCTTGCTATACGGCTTTGTTTAGTCTAAAGGGCAAAGGACAACTCGCATCATCTAGTGAAATATACGTAGTGAAAGTTTAACCCTTAAAAGCCCGATTTTTTAAAAATTGATTTAAAAATATTTTTAACTTTCATTTCTTGAATAAAATAGGTGATAAATACTTTAAAAAATCCTATTTTATTTTAAATATGGTTTATGGCTGAAAAACAGTTTGTAACCAACTGACAACATTGGGATTTATTTCAGAAAAAATATTCCTTGATAAAATTCTGTATTGAATACAGATGAATTTTAATTAATAATAATACGTATAAGAAATTTCCTCCAAAATTGTAGAATAAAATATGGTATTCTCAAGCGTGCAAACAATGCAAAAAAGATGTAACTTTAATCGAAAAACATCAATTTATTTTTATCTTTCCATCAACACTCAGGATGCCACTTATATGCTGTAAATTTATTTAATAATATTTTCAGCATGTATCCTATTAGCAACAACAGGCATTAGAGCTTCATTCTTATTCTTAAGATTTTAGAAGACAAAATTGGGTATGTTTCTCGAAGGCAACACTGGGAATTTAAGGGTTAATGGAGTAGTACAACAACGCTGAGAGAGCAAATATGTACTTAGTGTATAGTGCAGCAAATGGAAATATGCTAGGCGGAGTGCTTTTGTTTAATGAAAAATTTCCTATCAGTCGCATACGTGCTTTCATTAAAAGGTGCGTGAAGTTGGATCGTTCACAATCAATACTCACTGCGGTTAAGAATTCATGTGCTTCGAGTACCTTCTGTAGCATAATGCGCTCATTGTTTGATAAATCTATTTGGCAAACCATATCTATGTTCATCTGTTTATGATTAATTATTGCTAACATACATACGCGACATTACCGCTTATGTGGTACTTTCTAAAAATAATTTATTTTGGTATGCATTGCCCACTATACATAACAAAATTTTCGGAACTCTTTTGTATACAGAATTTCGTAAGGTACTTAAGCTTTTGTTAAAAAAGTATGGTAACTTAAAATCCGAATGTTCTTTCACCTAAAATCTTGCATATATATACAGGATGATTCAAAACTGATTACCCAGATTTGGTGGGTAGGTAGAGAACAGGATGGTATGGTCGCAAGCGTAGACAAGACTTAGAAGAGAGCGTTATGTTTCCACAACTTCCGTTCATGAGGAAAGTAATCCGACTACTGCAGCTGGGCATCATTCGGCAAGCCGACTTTACGAAAGTTACGTGAATCGGTATTCATTTAGTGAATTAGCTTATAATCGTCTAACTTCCGTAGCAGCAGGGGAAAGCAGTTGAGCAGATAGATGAATGTATGAAAAACACTACCCGAACCACTGAATACTTTGTTCCAAAGCGCTGCAGCATATTACGCAAATGCTGTGTGCGATTACTGGACCAGAAAATTTGTATAAAAATGGATTGGATCTCTTGGTCAACCAGATCAAGGTCACCAGTTTTATCTTCTAGCTATTTATATTTCTTTTTCCACAGAGGAAGGGTTAGTATCAAACACCTGGTTCACGAGACTCTTGGAATTTGTATGGCATGGACTTTGTAGCTTGAATATCAGTTGCCTCTGGCAACATCCATGTTGGTAACCTGCATTTTCCTGCCAATTCAAAGGCTCTGTTAGTCTTGCGTTGTAGAAAATTGTTGCAACTATGAGTACCTACTGTAACTGCGTCATAATGAAGAAAAAATAAATTTATTTTCACTGGTGTCTCGTAAGCTCATAAAAGATCAGTGCTGAAAAAGTTCTCACTGATTCTGGATTTTCCTGCTTGAAAATTTTCGAACAATGTTCAAATCCGGCATAACACTATCCGCATTATTATATTCAATTTTCAATTCTTCTCTCAGCGAAAGCTGTGAGAACACTATTTCTGAAAATCTGCAATGTTCGACTTTTCTTATCACTAATAATAATAATTGATCACTCCTTTTGAAAATTTTAATATGAATAATATTTTAGAAAATTATCTACATACCTTTTTCGAAGAATGACTTCTAACAAAAGGGAACAAATATTGAATAATCCAGACGTGTTTCTGTCTAGGCAACATCAAGCGAAACAGAAACTCATAAACAGCCCATGAGAGAAAGAGAAGAAAATCATATTGAGGATAGAACTTTTTGTTGGAGCGATGAAAAATAATGGAAAGAAAGAAAATATATCTCTCTCTCATTTGGCAGCGCGCAAAACCAGAACTGGGGAAATGTAGCACCTCTAAATTCAAAGGCAGGAAGTGTTGCTTTTCTTCTGACGATTCATTTCTCAGCTGTGAGCAGTGGGCGAAATTTGATGTTTTTGATAAATATTCGTTTTGCAGCCCAATCTTGTATCCCTCTCTCTTATTTATTGATGCATCTTCTTTTCACGTTTTTATTAATTTTTCCATTTTCGTTGATCATTGAACTATCAGAATGGAAAAGTAAGCAAATAATAAATTAAATGATTTCAGGGGGAGCTGCAGCTCTGCAGCCCTATTGGAAAAGCCACCACTGGTTATTCGACTTATCATTGACTCGTAGAATTTCCTTTCCTTTACCTTCCGGGTATTTCGCCCTTTTTCATGTTAGTCTTTTCACATGAAGTCTGTGACCATGCTTTCCTAAGTGTTCTTTTGCTATTTCCCATGTCTCCACAAAGTTTAATGATCAATTCTGAATCAACCTATATATATATGAAAGGTATTCGTGGCTGTAATCAGTAAAAAGCCGAGTTATAGTCTAATTTTCCTTTATTATGGGAGAGTGACGGAATGTACGTACATCTTGGTTTAAGTTTCAAGTAAAAAGCGAACAGAAAATCCCTGTATTTCTTCAGGTAGGGATTTAACATACAGACACGTGATCAAAGTGAAGGGAATAATAGCTATTTTTAGTAAATTACGTAATTGTTTTAGGGAAAAGCATGGCGGCAATAAGTCGCTGATTTCGCGATTTGTGTAGGCGCGAGGAAGTAATTAGAATATTCTTTTAGTAATAAATATGCCAAAACGAGAGATTTAATATACCTCCAAAGCGGGAAATAAAACGAAACTGGAGTTTTAAGAACATCGATTTTGGAATACATTAATATAGTATTAAGATTTTAAAATATATAATATTAGAATTTAAAGTAAAATTAAGTAATATTATAAGATTATTACATATATATATTTCATTTCACGTTTTATACTATATATATATATATATATATATATATATATATATATATATATATCCGTTATTAACATATTTTGAAAATTTTAAATTAAGCATTTAAAAAATTTACTGCACCTTTTTCTTTTGAGGCGATATGTGTTTCCTAATATAATCCAGTTCTTCCATGCTGATAGTTGGATGACTTTCAGGATCATCATATAAAGCAAAATAAGCCCAAATACTCCAAATGAATCCAATGAGAGCTGAGAATAAAATGATCTCATAAGAAAATGTTATTCATTTAAACCAGTGTTTTATAAAGCTTTTTGCCCCACCACATCATTCTGAATGGAAAAAATACTAAAACGTCTTCCGTCATTCCTCTTAACATGACGCAGGAGGTTGCAGTTTTAACTGTGTCCCAAAGTTAAAGTTTAAATAAGGAAATGAAGAATTGATTAGCTACGCTCGACGTCACTTTGGTTTTTTTATCCCGTGGAAGCAATGTTAATTCATATGTGAATCCATAAGAAAAGATGACTATAACCCGTGCTCCACCTGTTGCCATTTATAATATAAAATGTATTTTACTAATAGACACTGATAAGACCACCGCTTGCCTAAAAAATATTCTGAAATAGGTGATTTCGAAATTAATCACCTCCTCTGAAAGAATGAAAGACAAATGAGAAGATATTAATTTTAAAATTTTTAATCACTAAATTTTATTATAATGATTAATAATATGATTACTCAAGAATCTGAATGGAACAAGCCGCGCGAAAGAGTTCTCAACCCGATTAGTGCTCTGGGTGACACTACTTGAGGTTATAACCTAAACTTTATGAAACTCTACTTTATATTAATAATTTAAATATTTTGCATATAAATCATTTTTATATTGTTAGTTCATCTTAATTTAATTTCACATTTTTTCGGAATAAATTCCTTATGTTAAATTGATTGGCTAATTTTTGAGAATACGAATGGCACATTTCAACGCGTTACTTGTGATTCCATACTTAATCTGGATTCAAAATCAGAATCTTAAAGTTTAGAATTCTGAAATTTCAAAATTTCCATATTAAGGAAATCTGCGATACGCATGTAAAATTGACATATGGAAAATTCCCTACAGCTTTGAATGCAAACCCACTTTCTTGAGTTTTTCTAAGCTTTACAAAATTTCATGTTTCTAAAATGTTGAAACATTTTTCTTTAGTTAACAAATTAATGATCTCAAACATTTGAGAAATTTTCACATTACTATCGAATTTTTCGATTACTTCTCACACTAGCTTAGTATTCAAAAATATATCAATCGATGGAAACAATAAAAAATGAATAGTTCATTGCCACAATGTTTTTTGTATAAATTATATTTAGATTTACTAAATTTAACTCCTCGCCGATATTTTTAAATATTTACCATTTGGAATGCGTATAAATTTTTAATGACCCAAGATACTGGGCGATGGAACAGAATGAATAAAATTTCAGCTCACACTAATTGTTATATTTTAAGTTTATAAGATAATTTGTTTGTAGCGCATATTATTGCTGATCATCCCATTGTTTGGCAATCGAGAAAGGTTTAGACGCCGATGCAGCTATAAAAAATCATTTCGAAATGTCAGTATTATGATGTTATTTCAAACTATATCAAACTTCCTTGATTTTGCATGAGAATTCAATATATACTATGGTTTTCTCAGCGCGTAATGCGGAATTCTTGATTTGTCTAAATTAGCTTTTATATATCTTTCAATTTTTCCCTCCCATAAAATCGACCAGTACGCAAAGATGATTAAATAAAGTTAATGCATTACCACTCAAATAAAAAACGGCTGGCCAGCCGCCTAAAAAGTTTGAAGAGCACAAAGAACCAGCTGCAACGTATGAAATGAATGTTCCAGTTCCATATCCCGCTAACATGAAAGAAGATACAAAGCTCTGTTCCGATACGGGAATCCATCGTGAGATAGTGTAGACTAGAGCAGGAAACACTGGGGACTGAAAAAAATATTTTTGTTAAATGGCAAGGATATAAACATTAAACATGTGAGTTTTTTGCAAAAGAAATTAATATTATTCACTAATTTTATGAAGGAAAACTACTTCAAGTTCCTACTTATGCTTTTATTCGCATTGACATAATGTTTAAGAACTTATAACGTAATTTCTCTGTTTTACAACTGTCTTAATAAAGCCCCTGGCACAATAGTTACAGTATTAGCTGTTTCAACATCAACCTTAACCTGAGAGGGAAAGCATACAAACATAAATTTGTGTTCTTTTTAGAGGATTTGCAGCACTGAAATGTAGAGGAAAGTGGAATAAAACCGGGTACCTAAGACTCAACGATCTGTTGGAGCTAAACTCTTCGACATAGAGCTTGTCAAATTCTTTTAAAATATTCATTGTTTACCGGAGTACAATATATCTTTCAGGAACAGTCATAGTTTTACTACTTTTTACTAACGATATTTCTATATAAAAAAAGTCATACCACCCAATTTTACCCCACTGGTTTGGTAAAACCGGGTGCACATGTTAACTTTATGGGAAATTAGGAAAACTAGATTTTCAGTGGAAAAGTACCAGGCATTTTTATTTTAAATGACCATTTAAGAATATCAGTTACAAAATTCACATATAAAGCAATTGTCTTCTTCTCCCGCGCCGTTATAGCTTTCGTGGGCCCAGCTAAGACAGTTTCTACATTGGATTAACCCTTCTCGTTTATTTAAATTAGAAAATACATCATTAAAATATAAACCAGAGGTGGGAACTTTTTTGCACCAAAAGGCCGCATTAAATTTCGGTAGTTGGACAAAAGGCCGCACGAGCAGAATCTTAAAGGTTATTGTTCTGTAATTATTATTATATGACAGACAAGTATATTACTTCAATGCAAACTGTAAATAATTGTTAAGTCCGCGTAAAAAACTCAAAAAGATCACAGGCGGTCTTAATGCCGCAGGTTCCCCACTCCTGATATAAACAATCAACGTCTGATGTGTTTTTTTGAGGAATCATCATTACTGACTGTCCCGGTCTTACGCCATTTGGAGTATACGCAGTTTTATACCGAGTGCAGAAATTATAAAAAATGAAATAGAACCACGCTAAGTCCTTATTGTTTGATATGGTATAAATCCTCAGTAAGCTTTTAATAAGCTGGACTAAATATATTTTTATAACTCTAATGATAATTAAGTAAGGATAGTTTAACACCAAACGAACATTAGAGAATTGTCATCTGATAACAAATAAACCTTCACAGACGCAGTGAATTCAACAGCTGCAACACGCCTTTATGACTGTTCCTTTTTTCCTTGAATAGTAGAATGTAATTCAGTATCTCTCCTCTAGAAAGAAGAACTATTAGCGCCTGAATCAAGGGTACCCAGTTTTATCCCACTCTTCCCTATTATGGGTGACATGAGATCAGAAGAAATTTTTGAAAACCCCGAAATATTTATCAGCTCTAATGTTTCATATATGAACGGTCTTTGAACCTGAACCAAGCATCTAACTTTTTTAAATGGCTTGATTCATCCCTTTTGAAAATAATCATTGGATGACAAATGATATATCTCGAACATTTTTAAAGAGGATAACATGTTTCAAATCGTTAGAGACTCTTGGTAAGACAACATGTTTGGTATTTGCTTTCGTTACTAATCTGAATCAGTGATGGAATCGAAAATATATTAGCTCACTTTTGTTTCATAAAAGATATGGTTTGATAATCATAATTATAATTATTAGAATTGGAAATGCTATTGACATCTGGATGTATGGACTCTCCAGATTTTTGCATTTCAATTTTTTCAATTTGGTATATTCAACAGTTTCTCAATTTTTTCTATTTGGTATATTC
>BGPR01054120.1:0-10267 GCA_013235015.1 Araneus ventricosus
CAAACCGATGAAGCGAAATATTGATTATTTTAGATGAAACATTACGATATATCTTAAATTTGAATTCCTTGATCTCTCAAATTTACAGTACAGGCAAAACACTGAGTTTCAAAGTAAGCCTTATAAAATAGATCTAAATGTGATCCTTATTAATTAAAAAAATTGAGCTATTTGAACGTAAGTTGGTTTTTAGTGGCAATTAATAATAATTCAAAATAAACAGAAATCTGTGAGCTACCCAACTTGTGGAAACGAACCACTATGACTCTTATTCTTTACGAGTATGAAGACCGCACAATGGAACATCGGTGGTCAACTGGAAGTTGCACCTCACTGTTCAAAATGCTATATGGAAAAAGTATCATTTTATCAAATTTGTAAAAGGGTAATTGTGACCTATATACTTGCATTCATCTTACTTTGAACGGTAAATGATAAACCTATACCTCGATAATCTAAAATCAAATGCTTGAAGCATATATCGAATGAGAAAGAAGTAATATTTTATTTCAGCTCTCAATATAAAATACCTCAAATTTTATTGAGTTACCGGGAAGGAATTTTTAATTGTCTAAAAATGTATAAATCTTCATACTAATGAGGAATTATTTAGGAATATGATATTATCTTCAGAATTTAAGGAATATAATGTTACTGAATTATAAATTATAAACGATTCTGATTAGCAATAAGAGTCTTTTCAATGTGATTTCGTTTCAGTTTAGATATAATTTAAACTGGAATCAAAGTATACCATTCCAAATTTAAAATCCTTAATTGGTTCGATGATAACATGTATTTTTATAATGATAACAGATTTATGGATTCATATATTTATTTAAGGATTTCTGATTATGGGTGGCAAAAAAATTATGGACATCTAAAAGTACATCGGAGTATGTGGGGTAGAACATCAAAGTTTAAAAATTTAGTTACAAAATTAGACAGCTTTCTCGGATACTATCGTCTTTTTTATAATTCCAAGATTTAGGGAGCTCAAATTAAATAAAAACTTAACTTTTTCCGCAAAAATTGGGAAGTCGCCGCTGCTGATTAAACTGTTTACAGTTCACACCATGTGATGCCATATATTACTCAAAATTAAGAATTTTCAAAGGGAAGTATTCTTATTTTACCTCCAAAATTCCTTCTGTTGAAGATAAGCTGCTTGAAAGGATGTCTGTCGTTCACAAGTTTATTAATCAAGTGTTCTCAAATGTGATAACACCACTCGTTCCATAGTTATCAACTGCCTCAATCATACAGCTTTCGAAGCTTAATGACCACTATATAGATCTACAGAGAATAGAATTGCCTTCAGGGTACGAGTGATCCAAATTCGTGTTTAAAGCGATAGGGAAAGGCAATTAAATGCATCAATGCTAACCGCCCTTGCTGTAAAATCCATTCGATTTCCCTAATCCCGATTAAGCCTATTCAAATTGAACTCGAATTGGAGTGTACGAGTATATATATTCACTTCGGACCAACAATCAGTATCCTCTAATACCTCATTTCATACGTCCCTCCACTATTAAAAAATATAGATGTTTATTTTTTATAAAAAAATATTTTATATTTATTTTATAAAAGTAGGACTAAAGAAAGGCAAACCAGCTGAAACGTTTCTAATCTAAAAGGTAAAAGAGCAGACGTAAATTAGGTCTTATAAGCCAAAGGCATCGAATTTGGCAATCTGAAAAATCTTTGTCAATCCAATAACGAACTATAGAATATTTGAAACGATTGTTTTTATAGATACATTTAATGTAACTTTTAGTATTACTCTTCATTCTAACTTTCAATACAAGGGTTTAACCACTATACCACTATATAGATCTGCAGAGAATAGTATTGCCTTCAGGGTACGAGTGATCCAAATTCGTGTTTAAAGCTATAGGGAAAGGCAATTAAAAGCCTCAATGCTAACCGCCCTTGCTGTAAAATCCATTCGATTTCTCTAATCCCGATTAAGCCTATTCAAATTGAACTCGAATTGGAATATACGAGTATATATATTCACATCGGACCAACAATCAGTATCCTCTAATACCTCATTCCATACGTCCCTCCCCTACTAAAAAATATAGGTGTTTATTTTTTATAAAAAATATTTTATAAAAATATTTTATCTTTATTTTATAAAAGTAGGACTAAAGAAAGGCAAACCAGCAGAAACGTTTCTCAGCTAAACGGTAAAAGAGCAGACGTAAAATAAGTCTTATAAGCCGAAGGCATCGAATTTGGTAATCTGAAAAATCTTAGTCAATCCAATAATGAACTATAGAATATTTAAAACGATTGATTTTATAGATACATTTAATGTAACTTTTTGCATTGCTCTTCATTCTAACTTTCAATACAAGGTATACAAAGTCATCGCCAATGCTTTTAAACCTGAAAGGAAGAATTATTTTGATATTGTTGAATTATTTCAATTGTTTTTACTTTTTCAAGAACTATCAAGATTCTAGGTTATAACACCATATTCCTTTTTACATTTCCAAAAGAGCTTGGATATACATATGATTAAATTCAGTTTGTTGCTATGGAAAACATTAAACATAATGAAGGAAAATTAATAAATTTTATGGACCCAAAGCTTCCACTTTTGTAATTTTGAGTTTATTTGATTTAACATAGTACTTAGTTTTCACATATCCATATCAGTTTTCAAAACTCGTTGCGAAATAAGTTTTAAAAATCTCATAGAATATATTATTTCTATATTTTATTATACCATCTCATTTAATTTGACTTTTTCATGCTTCAAATAATGTGATTTTGCAATCTGTATTTCCCTCTCTTCCTTATATCTGAAATTTAGCATACTGATATGTTCTTGTTGGGATACCATATTTTAATAGATCTTAATTATCAGCCACTCTATAATGTTTAATAAATTCTGATTCCCTACAAGCGGTATCACCTGGTAGGGAATTTGAGAAAATATTGAATAGTGAATTAAAAAAGACTTAAAAAACCAATTTTAAAAGCATCTTTCTTATTTAGTATGCTAATCAAAATGTGTTTTTAAAAGCTGTTTTTACTGAATTTTATTTTGTCAGGATGTTTTATAATTGTTGTTACTCATTTCTTTGCACGAATTCATCGGTACTCAACCAGGAGGCAATCCTTTATGAAATATTATGAAGGAAGAGTAAATTGTCTCTAAATGACTGAAACGCACAAACAATAATAAAGCAATGTCAGCACATTGCAATTATGTGGGTAAAACTTTGAAAATATAGCGCGTTATATAGTTTTTTTTCTCTTTCTCTAATTTTTATACAGTGAATATATTGCAGATTCATGACGCAATCGAGATACAGATAGGCAATGATTTATTTAAAAAAATGGAACAAAATATGTCAAATACCAATTAATGCGGATATTCGAAAGTATTATCAGATAACATGAAATCATTACTTTTTTTATGAAAATCACTTCATATTCTAATATGAAGTTGGGGTAATACGCAATCCTTCTAATATATAAAGCGTTACCTCCAATTCTGAGATTCGACAAAGGGAAAGATAGGCATGTAGGTTTTATTAAAACTCACCTTTTGAATACATTATTCTAAAGAAATACAAAAGAGGGTAAAAGCGGAATGCATTTTGATTAATCCTTTTTGTATACACACGTTTAAATGCTTCCATGAATATATATCAGGTATATTTCTAAATTTTATTATACTTAGAACTTTCAACTCATACATATTTCTGTTTTGCTTAAATGTCTAAAATGCGTTTAGTTGTTTTATGTATAATAGAAATCAGTGTTAACGTGTTAACTGGTGCTCTGAATGAGTTATATTTATAAAAGATTGTGAATTCCTTAAATGTTTCTAAGATTATGTGTTTTGTTATTCTTCGAAGAAAGGTTGCATTTGAAAGACATTTCTGCTATATGTTTCATTTTCATTGTTCATCGAATCAATAAAATCAAATGGAAAAATAATGCTGATAACAAATTATAAGAAATAAAAGAAAGGGACTTTATTTTTTTTTTCGAAATATATATTAATGATCCACATTTTCAACGTACTGAGAGAGTTTAATTTTTAAAAATTATCTTTGAATTTTCTTTTCATTTAACAGATAAAATCTAATTTTCAATTACTTTTTACCATATAGAATGTCCTTAAAATAAACAGATAAGAAAAAGAACAGAAATCATACTATACAAAATAATGACTTTCTTAAATTACGCTTGCGGAATTTACTTAGAAGGAAAAATTACTAACATATTTGCGTTGAAGATTTTCCTTGCGTAGGTCATTATAAAGCTACCATACTTAAGTTGCTCGGAAAGAATATGCTGTTCTTTCAACGTCTTGTGATGTGAGCTGTCCTTGTTAGGTGGCTCATAACTTCTAATTTAAATTTATTCTCATTAGAAAATATTAATCTTCTCGGACTTTTGTGTGGCATACACGCTTGGTTGCTAATTTTAATCTTGCTTTTCTGTGTTGCTTCGTTAATGACGGTTTTCCTTCTACTTTTCCAAGGTTAATTTTCCAAGAAAGTTCTCTTGAATTTTCTGCTGTTCCGCAGAACCTTTTCTTCAAGTGCTTCTCTTGGATAAAGTGAGTTAAATTTTAACTATTCAAAACTTTCCCTTCTAAACATTTAAAAGTCATTTAAAGGTTAGTGGATTTCATAGCTTCTTGAGTTTTAATATAGCTTAAAATATTCTTGTTCCCCAATCCATTTTCCATTATAATCTTTTATAAATTATTAGGTTGTACAGGAATATTGCCAAGCATTTAACATTATTATAAAATGTATTCATAATAGAATTGGAGAAAGTCAAAAATATTTGTAGTTTTAAGACTACAGCAAAAGAAATAACAGGTTATATGAATTGCTACTTTTTTGAAATGAATTCTTTCATTAAAGTAGCAAGACTCTTATAAAGTGAATTATTTAATACCACCTGTTCACACACTATAACAGTCTGAATAGAGGAGAGATAGTATGGATATACTAGTATTGTTTTCAGTTGTAATTGAAGAAGGAAGTATAATTATTCAAAATACTTTCTAAAAATTGCAGAAGAAAAATTGTAATTGTATCCTAAGTAGATAAGAATTCTTTGAGGATTTTCTGTGTTCAATTGCTGAATGTTGATTACAGAGGTAAATATAGTTGAGTTGACAGAACCGAAAAAAATTACAACATATAAACTTGAGTAAAAAATCTACGAGAGGATGTTTCGTTAAAGAATGTGAATCGTAAAATTGATCTCTGAAGTTTGTGGGAAATTAATGAAGGTTTTAATGCAAAACAAGGCACTGATGCAAAATTTTGAAAACCATGCTAGTAACGTCGTCGCATGAACACGCAGAGAGCAGTTTACAGACTTTTGATTTGTGTAGCCATTGAGAGTCGGACGTGGCATTTAAACTGCCGGAAAAATCGTTTCGGTTTGGAAAGTCAAGTCATGTCACGCAGTTTTCACTTATATAATATAACACGCAAAACGTTAATACGAAACTGGTTGAAGGGCGTCAATTAATAGATGCTGCTACAGAATTCACATCGTGTACATTGATGTTACCAGGCTTTGCGCAGAGTTCAAATACATTGAAAATTTAACATATGCCAAAGGGAATATAGGAATTGCATTGTGATTGCTCAAGACCAATAACATATCGTTCCAGCAGCAGAAACAAACTGTTTCAGCACAGGTCATCCAAAGGCAAATCACTTTCATGCAGCAACAGGTACTTAAATATCTTCGAAAGTTCTGCAAGGCGTTTATGGCCGATCGTTTGTGTTTGTTTTGCGTACAACGGTACATTACATGGTCTCTTCAAAGTGGTCTCTCTGCATCGCTATTGGATCCAGAATAGATGGGCCAATGCCGTCTTCTCAGGAAAAGTGACTTTCTCTTGATTTTAGATTGCAATTGGTTTGCTAGTTGTAAACGTCCAGGAAAGGGGTTCGGAATAGTACCGGAAGTACCTTGTAAGAGAAAGCACCATGTGCAAATTCCGTATGTCTTTTAAAAGCTTGAAACAGGAAATACCACCACTGGATGGTTTATTTGTGATGTTCGATTGATCCGAATTTCCTTTTTTAAACTGCTGTCAGCGACAACTTTCCGCTTCTTCATCGATGAAAATAAGTCCATTAGATGAGCCAACACAGAGTAGGATTGCATGGACAGCGAGGCTAAACAAGGGACCAGCATGTTCTCCAGATCTGAATCCCATAAGAGTTTTAAGGGCTGACTTTTGATGATGTTCTTTTGATCCTCATCCACATCCTCCAACAAATTAGATACTACTGATGCATGCTGTAAAATAGAAGTGAGAAAATATGCCTCCAATCATATATCTTTTCAGAAAAAGCATCAATTTCATCATCATCAAAATGACGTATTGAAAGATGGTGTATTGTATTGTTGAGTATAATGGGCATACCTTAAATTTGCATATGCCTCTTTATTGCTAGTCGTAAGCAATTTGCATTCGTTCTGTCGTTATGTTTCTCAGGCAATATGTACTTTTCTTCACAACCTGTTTTAGCACATTTTACAGTTCATTTTGTATTGAATCATCTTTTAAAATGTCTGGCACTATGTATTTTTAACGAGTGAAACACTTGTCATTAAATTGTTTGGATGATAATTCTAAAAATGAACATTTCTTTATTGACTTTATAATAGATTTTTCGGTTTTAACTCTAGATTTTTTCTGGTATAATAAGTATTAATATCTTCCGAAAAACATTAACTCTGTAATAGAGCTTTCATTTTTAATTTAAAAAAATATTTTTTGCATAAATCCTATACTGTGTTGTTTGAGGCATTTTAAGTTAGCATAAAATGAGTGAAAAGAAATTCAGAAGATAAAATTAATTTTAAAAAAGTTTTCTGATAGGTTAGTTACAGTTCCATGAATGAAAAGACACAACATAATGCACTGAAATATAAGAGATGTTTTTAAGTAAATATGTGATATTCACAAAGGGTAGGTGATTATAATGTAATTGTTTTACCCTTGTACTTTCAAACACATTAATTGAAGTTAAATTTATATTGCGATATTATGAAATCATCTTTCTGACGTCGTTTGCTTCAGAGTTCTTTTTTACAAAATGAAGCGAAATTTAACATTAAACTCATTATATTTACCTCATTTTAGAAAACTATGGCAAAATATTTTGATCGACATCTTGTAGAAGACGTGGATGCCCTTAACAAATTAGTTATACTGAAGTGAAATAATAATAAATAAATGTCCAAAAAGACACATCGAATTCGAAACAAAATAGTAGTTTAAATGGGAAAACTCACTGATAAAATACTACGTATTTGCTGGCAGGATTTATCAGAGCATGGTTATATTATTCGAAATATTCGGTTGCGGATAAATGTTGCATGTAACAAATGACATCTATTCTCATCGAATAGTGACAGTCTAATTACATCATAGTACATGCTATTCTGAAAGCTGACATGAAGGATGTTTATAAGCTGTTGTTATATGCAAGACCTTATTGATCTGAGTTGAAAAGCCTTTGTAGCAGGAATCTCAATGCTAGCACAGCTTAAAAGGAATTTGTATTAATCAATAATGTTCTTGTTTTCAATAAACTTTTTATTTAAAACTCTTTTTTAGCTTATTTAAATTTATTTGCCAATATTGAAAGCAGTACTATGTAGTTTGTGTAATTCATTTCACATCCCATGGTTTCCTTAATCGCCTAATAACTCCAAAAATGCTTTTTAAACTAAAAAGAGGACATTCTTTTATTTATTTTTTATGTTTTTACAATAAATGAATTCTGTAATAGACTGAATTATTTAAGCCGTTAAGTAGATCATTAATAAAGTACTTATTTAATGATAGTACAGTTTATACATTGAAACAAAATGTTCTGTAAATTATATTTTTTAAACTACTAATGGAATCAACAAATAATATATCGACATATTAGGAAACTATAAGTACTAGAAAAAAATGAATTCCACTGACAAAATATACCTATTCGTCAGAATTCAATTAGGATCTAAATACATTGTATGAACGTACTGATTAAAGCAAGAATTTGTTAAAATTCTTTAACTGAATAAAACCAGAATGAGTTAATCACTATAATTTCAATTTTAATTATTATAATTTACCATGCCTAGATAGTAACACATTATAATAAAATTTTGACTCTATGTTGATGATAGTCAAGCATGGTAGTAAATAATAAATTGCGATTTGTAATATAGGATACAGTTTCCCTTTCCATATATAATGTGTTTAATATAAACATAATAATTTGCTAAACAAGCTATATTTCTACTGACTTGACCTATCGGAATTTTGAAATAGTTAAAAAAATTATACCTATCAGAGCTTTGTATCTAGATATAAAAGGACCACCTAAAAGGAAAATACCGTTCGTTCACCGGCATATATAATGAAGATTTTGAGGAATAATCATATTGTATTATGGCTTTTAGCATTTCAAATTATTACAGAATAAATACTTAACTTGTATACTATATACTATATTTATTATAGCTTATTATTATTTGCAAATGAAATACTTACCTGGAAACAGAACAGTTTTCTCCAACACAAGATTGTAGAAGGCTGGAGTAAAATTAATTATTCTGTTATAAACACAGTCATAAAATTTGCTTTATGAACCGTTTCAGCAGCGTATTAAACATCGCATATCTATTTAATGATTTAGCAAAAAAATAATATACATCAAGGCAGCATATTTATCATGAAAAATATAATCGTACTCGGCAAGAAAAGATATATAAGAATGTTTATTCGCAGTAATTTTGAATATATCATGTTCATAACTGCCCATGTAGTGACTCTGGACTGAACTTCTATTATTCTACAGAGAATATATGAAAAATATACCGATTCAAATATCTAATTTTATATTTTAAACATGACATTTATCTCCTAGTACTCTTACTAAAGAAATATAATCGGTTTTTATTTATATATATTCTTGTATTCTTTAATTTTACCCTACTGGCCAAAAGTATTGCAAGATTGGTAAAATGCGCAACATTTGGAATTTGAATACAATGTTTCGTAATCAGTTGTGAAGAATCGTGGGACCTCAAATTTTACAATCAAGATTTTGTCACGAGGACATTTGGAATACCGTCTACAAATTGATGAAAACGGAAATGATCTGGGCTCATTCCGTTTCATAGCAACTGATAATGTTTTTAATTTTTTATCGATTATTTTCTTTTTATGCACGTTGTTTATTTGCATTTTCATAAAAATATCACAAATATTCGGGAAGATATAAAGGTTTTTTTTAAAACAACCCAAATTTTTCGTTTGTATTTTGCTTATAACATGTAGAGTTTTATCCCAAAGTTTGCGAAACTTACGGAAAGCTTGACAATATGTTAGAGAAAGAATGTATTAAAATTTGAAGTAAATAATTTAAATATTTAAAGGAAATATGGTTATATCTGTAATAAGTACTTTGTAACTGCACATGCGCAAAACATAGAGAGAAATGTTTTTCATAACGTCGGAGCCATATATTATAGGACAACTTATACACCAAATCAAATTAAAAACCAATAAGATTTAGAAAGCTGTTGGCATTACAGTCAGCAAAATTTATATTGTTTCTAAGAGAAAAAATAATAAGGGGTTATTCCCTAATCAATATTTCTTAAGCTTGAATCTTCGAGAATTAATTGTCGAATTGCAATTTGAATTACATATTTAATTTACAAGTGCACATGAGTGGTCAAGATATTCAACTTTTATAAAATTCAATATTGCTGTTCGAAGAATCAATTAAAAAAATATTGATTTTGCGGAAAAACCCCTCATAGTTTTTTCTCTTAGAAAACAACACAAATTCTGCTGGCTGCAATGCCGACAACATTCTAAATCTTAATGGTGTTGAACTGGAATTCTTTTATAAGTTGCCCGTTCATATCTGGCTTTGAATTTAAGAAAAATATTACCGTACATTTCGGGCATGCGCAATATTGCTTTATTTACTAAAAATGTTCGCATTTCCTTTACTATTCAAAGTATTTATTTAGAATTTTGATACAGTGCCTCCCTAACATATTGTCGAGTATTCCGTAAGGTTCACAAAATTTGACATAAAACTCTGCATTTTATAAGCAAAAAACATGCTTAAAATTTGGGATGGTTTAAAGAAACCTCTATACTTTTCCGAATATCCGTGATGTTTTTATGGAAATGCATGTAAGCAATGTGCATAAGAAGAAAAAAGATCGATGAAAGTTTCAA
>BGPR01054121.1:0-10267 GCA_013235015.1 Araneus ventricosus
TTATGTAGGTATGTATAATTATATATATATATATATATATATATTATTACGTTATAGATATAATGTTATAATAGATAGCCGCCAATTTGAAATAAAAACTTTCTTTCGTAAAAATGAAGCTAGCTTTTTCAACCACTTATTGTAATTCTCTCTATATATTCTAAGCCATTCATCCTAAGAAAAAATGAAGGACTGTTTTTGTAGGAAATTTAATGTAGTTTAATTTTGTAATTGAGTATTTTTCGCTAGAACCCATAGTTTTCGAGATATTTCAGAAAAACTGAAAAAGCCTCCTTTAAACCCCCCTGTACCCCCACCGTCGGGGACTTTTAATATGTTGTTTAGGGCACTATTCCGTACAACTGTGCCAAAGTTCAAAACTACACTATTTATTTTTCTATTTTTCCTTCGTTGACTCTACTAGAATTGATCTTATGGAGAGAAACGGATTGAGGGGAGGAAGGGATCACGACTGTTCATCAAATATATTTGTGCCCCCCCCCCGTCCCGACGCCACCACTATTCTCAACACATACAATACTACCTTTATAAAATTATTAAATAGGCATGAGGTGCTTCTGAAGGTTGTTACTTCGGCATTTTTTTATTGATTTTACCATTACAATAAGGAATTTAAAAACTTCTCACTTTTTCAACTCCCTATATCTTCTTAACTATTGATGCTAAAATAAAGATGTAGGTCTTTTCTTGTAGGGAATTTAATGTAGTTTATTTTTGTAATTGAGATTTTTTTCTCTATAACCCATAGTTTTAGAAATATTTAAGAAAAACTGAAAAAGCCCCCTTTAAACCCCCCGCGTAACCCCTACGGTCGGGGACTTTTAGTATGTTGTTTAGGGCACTAATCCCTACAACTGTGTCAAATTTCAAAACTACACCATTTTTTTCCCCTATTTTTCCTTCGTTGCCTGGACTACTATCCGATATGCTGGCGGTATCAAGCGAAAGTCACGTCATACTCTCGATCATTTTATTGCGTCAGCTAATCTTAATTACTTCATTTTATTGATCCCAGAATCATTTGATTTATACTTTTGATAGTCGTGCATATATGCTGATATCTTTAGTTAAAAGAGAGTTCCTGCGTGTACTTTAACTAAAAATCGAGGGCGAAATCAATAATATATATATATTTTGATTTCGTTTTCAAAACTTTGGACTTTTCTTTATTTTGTTGAAGTCATTATGCTACTGAATAGAATTAGTTCAAATTTTGCTCACTAATATACTACGGACCATAAGGAAGGTTTTGCCGCAATTAATGAAATAGTTAGTTTTCTATTAATTAAAAACTATGCTCCCATTGCTCATGCGCAAAAAATAACATGGTGGCGCCCAAAAATTTAACAGTAAATTGAATATAAAATAGCCAAAGCATGAGAAAGAGACATATTTAAATAAAATTTCCTTTTTACCTTATTGATATTGAGAAGTATGTCATTAACTTGAAAATTGTTTTGAGGTTTCCAGTTACTTCAAAAAAAAAAAAAGAAAAAGATTCAAAACTTGACTACTTGATTTTAAACGTCGATGGACATTTAAATTCACTGTTCAAAATGACTGTCTCCACATTCCATGTTGTAAACACATATTTCAGTTGCCATTCACAATGTTTAAATAAATTTTATATCATTCTCTAAAGAAATTATTAATAGCGTATGAAAAAAAATCTACGGTTTTAAAAAATCGTTTGGGACAGTCTATAATTTTTGAGAAAAATACAAGATTTTAAAACAGATTTTCTTTTTGTAATGAAAAATAAAGGCGCAGACAACAGAAAAATTCTGTTTTAGAATTCCGGCGAGTGTTTATCCATATAAATAAAACTGAAACGCCGCAATGTTTAATTAAGCTTCACGCCATTCTTTAGAAATTATTAATAACTTTTGAAAAAAGTTAGATTTCTGTGGTTTTTAAAAACAGTTTTTGTTCAACTGATATTTTCTTTTTAATCATAAAAACATGTCAGACGATAAAATTTTTATTATTTTAAATACAATTGTTTTTTACATGAAAAAAATATTAAACAGGGAAGTATTTTTTTCCGACCAACGCCCGGTTTATAAGCTAGTGTGTTAATAAATATAAACACAAGTATTTTCAAATATATAAATAAATAAATAATAAAATGCTGTCACCTGAATGTCTAATCAGGTTCGAAGATTCCATGCTGACGGATATAAAGTTCATTTTTCATACCAGTAATATTACCTTGAGCAAACTGTTAAACTAGAGAAGTTCAGTAAAGTTCAGAAAAAGAATATACAAAGTTCAATTTTCAAATTTTATTTATTCAGTGAGCGCTATGCAATATCAGATTTATATCTTTAATATGGTTATATATTTTCACAATAATATTCCACATATATCTCCAGTAACAATAAACAAGTTTTACAAACACATCAGCATCAATAACTATTCAATAACTAAGTAATTAAGTATTCATTTAATAAATCGAACAAAAAATTCACTTAATATCAAATCAATTATAATATACATTCACACAGAAAGTTATAATATACATTCACATTTATGATGATAAAATATGTAAATCAATACATTTACTAAATATAGTGCCAGTAGTTGCGGGTAGACCATAAAACGAAATTATATAATTCTTTTCTTAACTCTGATATTTTAAAAAAAGTTAAGTATGCTTCGTTTCACAATAATCAGGAAGCATTTTATTAGATACTGAATAAGAGCACATTTCTAATGAGGAATGTCGGGAGGGCACTGGAATGTTCAAAATGTCAAACTGCGTTCGAAAAGACTCACGTTCTACAGCAGATTACTATGCAGGATATCCCGGCTTGCAAAGCCAGCTGGAAACTTTTGAGAACAGCTTTGCTGAATGAAGATTTGAACACTCAGAACGGCAAATGTTGCAAGTGCCATAAAAATTTGAACACTGTTTCTCAAGTTAAAATGACAAATGAGCAAAGCTTACAATGTGGTAAACGTTAAAAAGTGCCAGGTAGACTTGTAAGTAGTTCGAAAGAGCATATAAAGAGGTCGCTAGTGTGAAGAGTTTTTTTGCGATTTCTCAACATTTTCGCTTCTGGCACTTCACAACATTTTCCACTTTCAGCCCTCATTCCTTCTTTAAAAAATAAATCATTAGAAATACAAAGCTGATTGATCAGTACATCATTGATTGTTCTTTAAGAAGTGCATTCCACAACACCAAGCCAATGCTCGGAACCTATCAATTTGGTACAGGAATATTACAAAGAATTAAACGTCTTCAGCAAGAATAATAGCAACTGAATGCACTGGAAGGCATCCTTAACCCAGAACGTTCGTGAAATTTCGTGAAAAATATCAAGATTAAGAGAACGGTGAAGTTAAATTTCATTCCTAATTTTTTTTTGCTTTTTTTCAGAAAAATAATTGAAAAATAGGTATAAAAAGAATTTTAAAAACGTTTTTTTAGATATGTATTAAAAGGATTTTATAATACATAGTAAAATATCAAAAAATAAAGAATATTTCCGATTTCCTTGCATTCGAAAATAAATCAATGGAAAAAATGGACTTAACTTCAAAATCTGGCTAATTGATGGCATTTTCTAGATGGGAAAATTGTTTAGGAATTTGGGAATACTTATTGACTTGCTAGACAAAGAAAAAAAGAAACTATAGAGTGCATTCGATTTTAATTTCGTAAATGTTCTCAAATGAGAACGCTGCGTGTTAATGGGTTAAGCATAGACTTGCCAATATTTCAGTTCGTGCATTCACATAGTCTGTTCGATTTTTCCGCTTTCCTGTGGATTAATAACAATAATAATAAAATTAAGAAAGAATACAACAGCGCTACAACATTACAAGAAATGAGTCTAATTTCTGATTTCGAATAGTCTACAGATAATACAGACACATTTTTTCTTTACCAAACGCATAAAGAAGTCAAGCTGACTTAACATTGCCTTTGTAAATCCATCACATATCTTTCCATGACACTTTGTTCCCGCATCAACACAAAAATACAATTTTGGATTTTCTTCAGAACGTCCTCCACGACCGACTGGTCGTTCTGGAGAAGGTTGTAAACTTCCTCCCACGCCTTCATAACAGACGACGAATCCCAGTTCTCTGTCTTAAATCGCCGGTACAAGCGACTTATTGTTGTCAAAGCATCGGGCCAATCTTCGAAAGCTCCGCAAAAGGCTTTGCCGTCCTCCGACTGTTGGCGGTCGTTAAGAAGTTTATAAAATCTTCCTAGTTTCTTGTAGAAGACAGCAGGAAGTTTGGGGTTGAGTAGGGATATTTCCTTCAAAAACCCTGTTTCGAATGTTTCCTCGAATTCTTTAAAGCGTCCATCTTGAATTTCACGATGGAATTCTTCAATCAGTTGGCATGTCTCATGGAAATTAATATCACATTGCATACCATACATATAGATATCAGACGTTGCTTCCATGTCTCTTTGCAAGCTTAACTTGAGCTGGAAATCATCCATACCAATGATTTTAGCCGAATTTGACGAGGAAAATATTCTTGCCACAATATCACTCAGAACGGCAATGACTTTGGCAGCAACAGACACACCAACGTGTGGAACATATTGAACCATTTTACATCCAGTACCAACCAATGCAGCTACCTCAATAATTCGTTTGTTTCTGTGACACGACTGTGACAGATTCTTTTCCACTTCTTCGAACAAAAGCATTGTCACACGGCGAAAATCCTTCCACTGCTCATAGTTATCTAAAAATGTGCTAATTGCCACATAACTTCCGGCAATCATATCCGATATATCTCTTCCGTACTTGATTAGGGCAGCTCCATTCTCGCTATTACTCGTACGAGAAACATTATTGTGTGCATTTTCGGTGTTTGAAGACGAACCTGACAACTTCAATGGTATTCTTACATAATTTTTTCTCGTTTTTTGAAAACCATCCACAGTTTTTGTCATCGTGTTTTCTTCTATCTTGACACCACAATACTCTCTAGTGTCAGTATTAACCATCTTGCCATTTCTTTCTCTAGAGTCAGCATTATTCATCTCGCCATTTCTTTCTCTAGGGCCATTATTAATTATCTTGCCACTTCTTTCTCTAGTATCAGTATTAATCATCTTGCCATTTCTTTCTCTAGGGTCATTATTAATTATCTTGCCATTTCTTCCTCTGTAAGGCCGAAATGTCTGGGAAGAATGATGAAACATTCTGTTATTTTTTCCCTGTTGATTCACATGAATAACTTTGATTTCGTGTCTTATTATTATTGGGTCCTTGCCGTTGCCACACTGGAAAAAATTACGCTTTTCTTCAAATTTATTGGCAGGCTTCTGAGGTCTATCCCGAGAAAAGTGATTCGCTTCGTTTCTTTGAGCCTTGCAGGTAGAATCGAATCCTTTACCTTTTTGGTTCTGAGGTCGCTGTTTATAGTGCCCGAAATCCGTGCGACGGAAATTATTGCAAAAATCGCGGCCCTTTTTGAGGTCCTGGTATGGCGTTTTCGTTCCCTCATCATCATTATCATCTTCACTGTGCGATGGAACGTAGCTCACGGATTCTTTGGTGGTTTTCGTATATTCATAGAAATAGTTCGGTTTATTTTCAGGTTTCTTCAATTCACACAAATCATTTTTCCATTTTATGCGCTTCTCCACAGTGACTTCTCTTGTTATTTTTTGAGCACCTTTATCTGCAAACGAAGCTCTGTTTTGATTGCTTCCAGTCCTGTCTTGAAATTTAGGCGGCATGTTTTTATTGTGTTTAGGGAAATTAGTTTCATCCTTATCTCTATTTTGATTAGTTGCATTCCTGTCCTGAAATTTGGGCGGCATGTTTTTATTGAATTTATTGAAATTAGTTTCCTCCTTAAGCTTTTCAAAGGAAGAATGCATATCGAAGTCATCTGTTGCTTTTGACTGGTTACTTTCTGAGTCATAAAATCCCCTGAAGTGGTTTTCGTCTTGTGCATTTCTCAATTTTGATTTTTCTGACGATTCTCGACTATTTTCTCTTCCTGACAGATTTTGTTGGCATCCATTACTTGCTTTTGATGTTGAGTCGTTCTGGGACGAATAGGTATAAAAGAACATCCCATTTGATTTCTTTTGTTTTCCAGTCTCATCAGAAATCATGCCGATGTCTCTCTGCAGTTCCGATTCTTCACTTTTCAGAAGTTCCTTTTCATAATTTCTGACCTCATTTTGAATAGCTGATGAATTCGAATTCCTGGTGCCTCTTTTTGTTCGAGGCACATTCGGCTTATTCGGAAATCTTTGATTTTCTGGTGGTTGTCCTGCACTCACCTTGTCTTTCGAATCCTCCTTCTTGGAAGATGCCTTTACTTTCATCAGATCTTTCCCTTGTTTACTTGGTCTGAACTCCTCAGGTATGGCGTCAAAATATCCCAAAGCTTCATGGTTAGAACCGTTTTCTGATGCATTTTCGCATTCATCTTCTGCTCGCTGCAGCTCTTTGTCCGGTTGATTCCTTTCGCTGCTGACTTGAGGAAAAAGTCTCCGAATCACCGGAGTTCTCACTCCAGGTTTCGTGGCCTGAATGTAAGAGCTGTCAGTCTTTTCCCAAATGGACTTCAGAGAGTTCACGCACGCCATTTCTTTTGACTTATTTCGGTGACATCTCTGCGAATTCCTCTCATAAGAAAGGAAGAGTCCAGGTTCTAAAATGCTTTTGATTTTCGTCTGCAAGAACTTTTATCTATTCCAGGCACACACCTTTTCTTATCTCAGCCACATCTTGCCACCTGAAAAAAAGTGAAACAAAAAAGGATGTAGTAAACATCTGTTGAGATAACATGAAACAGTTATTTCTGAATGTTTGATAGAACCAGCGGGAGTGGTCTCCTCTAAACTTTCTCGTATACTCCTAACACATGTGGAGAAAAAATAAGCTAAAATGCCGCATAGTTAGTTGCTATTATAAAAAATAAAACCGCCCACAATGACACGAAAAAGTTTTGAGAACGAAATCGAAACAAAAGATACACATTATTGATTTTCCCCCTTATTTTTCTTCGCGATAATGATGTTATTTCAACTGTAGAAAAACAATACAGAGTATGTTAATCCGAAACAATATTAAAAAATTGCAATATGAAAATGATTATTATACAGCAATTAAAATATGCAAGACATAAATACGTTAAGATACTGCCGAAAATAATAATCGAAGCCATTCAGTTGAAGGTTATGACGTATCCTGAGCATGAAATTGCCAGTAACGTTCCAGAGAAGTGTCGCGGGAGGAAGCTCGCTAGAGGAAAAATATCTTTCAACTGACAAGGAAAAAATTAATTAAAAAAAAGCGGGAAAAGATATTTTAACCGTTCTTATTTTAAATCCGATAGAACCGTTCCATTTATAAGCTGAAGAAGGAAAATAATAGTGTTGTTAGAAAATCGGATACAGCAAATTTAAAAACAAAAATAAAATTTCGATGGCGAAACTGATTATTTTTTAAAAAATTCTCAAAAATCAGTAAATTATGTTAGAAATTCAAGACTAACTTCATTAGAACAAAAATCGTGTGCTCTTCCCGATGTTGTATCTATTTTTTTCGTACACTTATTCAAAAGCATTCTATTGCGAAATTAGTGCGAAAAATCAACAAGAACAACACAAAACATTAAATTAAAAAAATTTCTAGATTAAATTTCCGGCTTCGAGGTGCATTGAGTCACCATGAAGACTACCTGTGTGCCAAATTTGAAGGCTGTAAGTGCTATAGATTCGTCTGGACATCGCACGCACGCACACACAAGCATTGCCTTGTATAACTATATAGATGGGGGTTAGGATATATTAACGTCCCGTTTTTGAAGCAACACTAGGGCTGTTTAGGGACGGACCTCGGAATTTTGAACCGCTTTGTTTAAAATATTATTACACACAAAAATATAAATACGAAACAAGTGAAGATTTAATTGTGAAAGAGTTAAAAATGCAAAAATAATAACAAACAACGAGGAGGAATAAGAATCCGGTGGATGACGTCATCAGAGGCCATTCATCCATGCAGATTCAAAACCAGAATAGGTTTTCTGTAGAGGAAAAATACTTTAAGGTCTAAATTGAATTTGTGCACATCAAATAAACTGCTTCCTTCTATTATTGTTGTTTTGTCTTTTTTAGATATTCAATCATTACACACAAAACCATTTTTTCGTCTGAAACATTTTTTTAGTTAAAATGAGAATATCAATTGAACCAAAGGATTCTATAAACAATTAAGTCAAATATACAGTATAATTTTCTTTCTGTTTAATTAAATAGATTATTAATTAAATAATCCCTTTTCGGCAAGCTTGAAGGCAAAGGTAGATTCCTTTATGTTAATGTTACAAAAGTCATGAAATATTACATATTGATCAATACAGACATAGCCAATGACTTTATTGTTTCTACACATTGCAATATTTACGCTGTGATTCTGTTTTCACGCCATTTTAATGTTTTGCTATATCAATGTTTTATCATTACATATTTCATTCGAAAAAGTTATGATAGATTTATCGGTCAGTACATTGGTCAATTTTTTTATATCTCAACACATAATCATTGAACAGGTAGGAGTCATAAAGAAATAAACATCTCAGCAGTGCAAATATCCCCTAGATAACATTAAGCCAGCCTATATGAAACAGTAACAAGAAATTGACTCTTCACACGAATGAAGAAAGACTCTAGATTTAAAAATTAATTTATTTAATCTAGGTTACAATATAATTGTGCGAACATTACTTTGTCATATGGTAAAATCACATGACATAAACACTTAAATACTACTAAAATGGGCTCATTTAGAGAACTCCCTGGTTACAGAGATAATAGTCACTAAATTCTTAACATATAAGAGAATAAAAATTATTAAACATTGTGACTGGAAAATTTAATACGTGTGTTTAAATCATAGGATATGAATGCAGCCAATTTGAACAGTAAATTTAAATCTCCATCGACGGTTAAAACCAAATACTCAGGCAGAAAATCCCAAACAATTTTAAAGTTAAGGAGATATTTTTCAATAGTAAAAAGGATAAAGGAAACTCTTATTTAAATATCTATCGTTTTTAGCTACTTTATATTGATTTTATTAAACAAATCATGGTCCTGCCATGTTTAGTTAAATATCAAATTAAAGTATTCTGGCAAAAAACCTATTATCAAATTAAGTATTAAAATTATTTGATTAATTAAAATTAACTATTTACTTAATTAAAGTTAAAAATTAATTGTTACAAAACTTCACTAAAACCTTTTTCATGGCTCATACTATATACCAGTAATCTTTATCTTATAATTATCTAATAATTATATTAATTTAATAAAAGTCACTGTGGCTATGTATGTATGTTCCACATCTTCTCCTAAACCACTGGACTGATTTCAATCAAACTTTTTATTTAAGAAAAGAGAAAGGTCACCTTCAACTTTTCAAAGCCTAAAAGATGCTTAAAATTTCACTTAATTAAAAATTAAGCAAGGCGTTTTTCCGCGATGTCTTTCACTTCCATAAATTTGTTTCTCTCATTTTAATATTTTTTTCAAAATTAATTTTAAACTGAATTCGTAACAATATTCTTGTTAATCAAAAATAATACGAACGACTATTTCCAGACGGAAGAATGCTAAAAAAAAATTTTTAAAGTAGACGATTTAACAATTTATATCGGGACCAGCTATTGATTTATTTTCACGCCTTAAATTAATGAATAATTAAATAGTTAATTTAATTGTTACAAAATATTCATTAAAACCTTTCATTGACTTTAGTAATTGTTTACAAAATTTGAAGTACCTATATAGCAAATAATAACGTATGAAGAAAACGGTTGTTTTTAAAAATCGTCTGGTTCAATTGATATTCTCATTTTAATTAAAAGCGTTTTAGATCAGAAAAGGAATTTGGGTATTATAATATTTATACAAAAGTAATTTTTACATTAAAAATATTAAACACGAAAACATTTTAATCCGGAACAAAGCCAGGTATATCAATTAACAGTTATAATTAACAAAATTTAACAAAGATATTAACTATAAATTAATTAGTCATAAATTAATTATATATTATACGGTATAAAAAGTTAAAGTGAATGCGGTTGATGGGAACTCATAACTTCCAAGTAATTTTTGCTGTCAAAAAACTTTCAGTATAAAAGTAGTTTGTTATGATAAGGCGATAATTCCCCTAATTGAAATTTTCTTTCTATCTTCAATCTTAACGAAGCTATGGGGAAATGATAAATTGGGGGTGGG
>BGPR01054122.1:0-10267 GCA_013235015.1 Araneus ventricosus
CAAACCGATGAAGCGAAATATTGATTATTTTAGATGAAACATTACGATATATCTTAAATTTGAATTCCTTGATCTCTCAAATTTACAGTACAGGCAAAACACTGAGTTTCAAAGTAAGCCTTATAAAATAGATCTAAATGTGATCCTTATTAATTAAAAAAATTGAGCTATTTGAACGTAAGTTGGTTTTTAGTGGCAATTAATAATAATTCAAAATAAACAGAAATCTGTGAGCTACCCAACTTGTGGAAACGAACCACTATGACTCTTATTCTTTACGAGTATGAAGACCGCACAATGGAACATCGGTGGTCAACTGGAAGTTGCACCTCACTGTTCAAAATGCTATATGGAAAAAGTATCATTTTATCAAATTTGTAAAAGGGTAATTGTGACCTATATACTTGCATTCATCTTACTTTGAACGGTAAATGATAAACCTATACCTCGATAATCTAAAATCAAATGCTTGAAGCATATATCGAATGAGAAAGAAGTAATATTTTATTTCAGCTCTCAATATAAAATACCTCAAATTTTATTGAGTTACCGGGAAGGAATTTTTAATTGTCTAAAAATGTATAAATCTTCATACTAATGAGGAATTATTTAGGAATATGATATTATCTTCAGAATTTAAGGAATATAATGTTACTGAATTATAAATTATAAACGATTCTGATTAGCAATAAGAGTCTTTTCAATGTGATTTCGTTTCAGTTTAGATATAATTTAAACTGGAATCAAAGTATACCATTCCAAATTTAAAATCCTTAATTGGTTCGATGATAACATGTATTTTTATAATGATAACAGATTTATGGATTCATATATTTATTTAAGGATTTCTGATTATGGGTGGCAAAAAAATTATGGACATCTAAAAGTACATCGGAGTATGTGGGGTAGAACATCAAAGTTTAAAAATTTAGTTACAAAATTAGACAGCTTTCTCGGATACTATCGTCTTTTTTATAATTCCAAGATTTAGGGAGCTCAAATTAAATAAAAACTTAACTTTTTCCGCAAAAATTGGGAAGTCGCCGCTGCTGATTAAACTGTTTACAGTTCACACCATGTGATGCCATATATTACTCAAAATTAAGAATTTTCAAAGGGAAGTATTCTTATTTTACCTCCAAAATTCCTTCTGTTGAAGATAAGCTGCTTGAAAGGATGTCTGTCGTTCACAAGTTTATTAATCAAGTGTTCTCAAATGTGATAACACCACTCGTTCCATAGTTATCAACTGCCTCAATCATACAGCTTTCGAAGCTTAATGACCACTATATAGATCTACAGAGAATAGAATTGCCTTCAGGGTACGAGTGATCCAAATTCGTGTTTAAAGCGATAGGGAAAGGCAATTAAATGCATCAATGCTAACCGCCCTTGCTGTAAAATCCATTCGATTTCCCTAATCCCGATTAAGCCTATTCAAATTGAACTCGAATTGGAGTGTACGAGTATATATATTCACTTCGGACCAACAATCAGTATCCTCTAATACCTCATTTCATACGTCCCTCCACTATTAAAAAATATAGATGTTTATTTTTTATAAAAAAATATTTTATATTTATTTTATAAAAGTAGGACTAAAGAAAGGCAAACCAGCTGAAACGTTTCTAATCTAAAAGGTAAAAGAGCAGACGTAAATTAGGTCTTATAAGCCAAAGGCATCGAATTTGGCAATCTGAAAAATCTTTGTCAATCCAATAACGAACTATAGAATATTTGAAACGATTGTTTTTATAGATACATTTAATGTAACTTTTAGTATTACTCTTCATTCTAACTTTCAATACAAGGGTTTAACCACTATACCACTATATAGATCTGCAGAGAATAGTATTGCCTTCAGGGTACGAGTGATCCAAATTCGTGTTTAAAGCTATAGGGAAAGGCAATTAAAAGCCTCAATGCTAACCGCCCTTGCTGTAAAATCCATTCGATTTCTCTAATCCCGATTAAGCCTATTCAAATTGAACTCGAATTGGAATATACGAGTATATATATTCACATCGGACCAACAATCAGTATCCTCTAATACCTCATTCCATACGTCCCTCCCCTACTAAAAAATATAGGTGTTTATTTTTTATAAAAAATATTTTATAAAAATATTTTATCTTTATTTTATAAAAGTAGGACTAAAGAAAGGCAAACCAGCAGAAACGTTTCTCAGCTAAACGGTAAAAGAGCAGACGTAAAATAAGTCTTATAAGCCGAAGGCATCGAATTTGGTAATCTGAAAAATCTTAGTCAATCCAATAATGAACTATAGAATATTTAAAACGATTGATTTTATAGATACATTTAATGTAACTTTTTGCATTGCTCTTCATTCTAACTTTCAATACAAGGTATACAAAGTCATCGCCAATGCTTTTAAACCTGAAAGGAAGAATTATTTTGATATTGTTGAATTATTTCAATTGTTTTTACTTTTTCAAGAACTATCAAGATTCTAGGTTATAACACCATATTCCTTTTTACATTTCCAAAAGAGCTTGGATATACATATGATTAAATTCAGTTTGTTGCTATGGAAAACATTAAACATAATGAAGGAAAATTAATAAATTTTATGGACCCAAAGCTTCCACTTTTGTAATTTTGAGTTTATTTGATTTAACATAGTACTTAGTTTTCACATATCCATATCAGTTTTCAAAACTCGTTGCGAAATAAGTTTTAAAAATCTCATAGAATATATTATTTCTATATTTTATTATACCATCTCATTTAATTTGACTTTTTCATGCTTCAAATAATGTGATTTTGCAATCTGTATTTCCCTCTCTTCCTTATATCTGAAATTTAGCATACTGATATGTTCTTGTTGGGATACCATATTTTAATAGATCTTAATTATCAGCCACTCTATAATGTTTAATAAATTCTGATTCCCTACAAGCGGTATCACCTGGTAGGGAATTTGAGAAAATATTGAATAGTGAATTAAAAAAGACTTAAAAAACCAATTTTAAAAGCATCTTTCTTATTTAGTATGCTAATCAAAATGTGTTTTTAAAAGCTGTTTTTACTGAATTTTATTTTGTCAGGATGTTTTATAATTGTTGTTACTCATTTCTTTGCACGAATTCATCGGTACTCAACCAGGAGGCAATCCTTTATGAAATATTATGAAGGAAGAGTAAATTGTCTCTAAATGACTGAAACGCACAAACAATAATAAAGCAATGTCAGCACATTGCAATTATGTGGGTAAAACTTTGAAAATATAGCGCGTTATATAGTTTTTTTTCTCTTTCTCTAATTTTTATACAGTGAATATATTGCAGATTCATGACGCAATCGAGATACAGATAGGCAATGATTTATTTAAAAAAATGGAACAAAATATGTCAAATACCAATTAATGCGGATATTCGAAAGTATTATCAGATAACATGAAATCATTACTTTTTTTATGAAAATCACTTCATATTCTAATATGAAGTTGGGGTAATACGCAATCCTTCTAATATATAAAGCGTTACCTCCAATTCTGAGATTCGACAAAGGGAAAGATAGGCATGTAGGTTTTATTAAAACTCACCTTTTGAATACATTATTCTAAAGAAATACAAAAGAGGGTAAAAGCGGAATGCATTTTGATTAATCCTTTTTGTATACACACGTTTAAATGCTTCCATGAATATATATCAGGTATATTTCTAAATTTTATTATACTTAGAACTTTCAACTCATACATATTTCTGTTTTGCTTAAATGTCTAAAATGCGTTTAGTTGTTTTATGTATAATAGAAATCAGTGTTAACGTGTTAACTGGTGCTCTGAATGAGTTATATTTATAAAAGATTGTGAATTCCTTAAATGTTTCTAAGATTATGTGTTTTGTTATTCTTCGAAGAAAGGTTGCATTTGAAAGACATTTCTGCTATATGTTTCATTTTCATTGTTCATCGAATCAATAAAATCAAATGGAAAAATAATGCTGATAACAAATTATAAGAAATAAAAGAAAGGGACTTTATTTTTTTTTTCGAAATATATATTAATGATCCACATTTTCAACGTACTGAGAGAGTTTAATTTTTAAAAATTATCTTTGAATTTTCTTTTCATTTAACAGATAAAATCTAATTTTCAATTACTTTTTACCATATAGAATGTCCTTAAAATAAACAGATAAGAAAAAGAACAGAAATCATACTATACAAAATAATGACTTTCTTAAATTACGCTTGCGGAATTTACTTAGAAGGAAAAATTACTAACATATTTGCGTTGAAGATTTTCCTTGCGTAGGTCATTATAAAGCTACCATACTTAAGTTGCTCGGAAAGAATATGCTGTTCTTTCAACGTCTTGTGATGTGAGCTGTCCTTGTTAGGTGGCTCATAACTTCTAATTTAAATTTATTCTCATTAGAAAATATTAATCTTCTCGGACTTTTGTGTGGCATACACGCTTGGTTGCTAATTTTAATCTTGCTTTTCTGTGTTGCTTCGTTAATGACGGTTTTCCTTCTACTTTTCCAAGGTTAATTTTCCAAGAAAGTTCTCTTGAATTTTCTGCTGTTCCGCAGAACCTTTTCTTCAAGTGCTTCTCTTGGATAAAGTGAGTTAAATTTTAACTATTCAAAACTTTCCCTTCTAAACATTTAAAAGTCATTTAAAGGTTAGTGGATTTCATAGCTTCTTGAGTTTTAATATAGCTTAAAATATTCTTGTTCCCCAATCCATTTTCCATTATAATCTTTTATAAATTATTAGGTTGTACAGGAATATTGCCAAGCATTTAACATTATTATAAAATGTATTCATAATAGAATTGGAGAAAGTCAAAAATATTTGTAGTTTTAAGACTACAGCAAAAGAAATAACAGGTTATATGAATTGCTACTTTTTTGAAATGAATTCTTTCATTAAAGTAGCAAGACTCTTATAAAGTGAATTATTTAATACCACCTGTTCACACACTATAACAGTCTGAATAGAGGAGAGATAGTATGGATATACTAGTATTGTTTTCAGTTGTAATTGAAGAAGGAAGTATAATTATTCAAAATACTTTCTAAAAATTGCAGAAGAAAAATTGTAATTGTATCCTAAGTAGATAAGAATTCTTTGAGGATTTTCTGTGTTCAATTGCTGAATGTTGATTACAGAGGTAAATATAGTTGAGTTGACAGAACCGAAAAAAATTACAACATATAAACTTGAGTAAAAAATCTACGAGAGGATGTTTCGTTAAAGAATGTGAATCGTAAAATTGATCTCTGAAGTTTGTGGGAAATTAATGAAGGTTTTAATGCAAAACAAGGCACTGATGCAAAATTTTGAAAACCATGCTAGTAACGTCGTCGCATGAACACGCAGAGAGCAGTTTACAGACTTTTGATTTGTGTAGCCATTGAGAGTCGGACGTGGCATTTAAACTGCCGGAAAAATCGTTTCGGTTTGGAAAGTCAAGTCATGTCACGCAGTTTTCACTTATATAATATAACACGCAAAACGTTAATACGAAACTGGTTGAAGGGCGTCAATTAATAGATGCTGCTACAGAATTCACATCGTGTACATTGATGTTACCAGGCTTTGCGCAGAGTTCAAATACATTGAAAATTTAACATATGCCAAAGGGAATATAGGAATTGCATTGTGATTGCTCAAGACCAATAACATATCGTTCCAGCAGCAGAAACAAACTGTTTCAGCACAGGTCATCCAAAGGCAAATCACTTTCATGCAGCAACAGGTACTTAAATATCTTCGAAAGTTCTGCAAGGCGTTTATGGCCGATCGTTTGTGTTTGTTTTGCGTACAACGGTACATTACATGGTCTCTTCAAAGTGGTCTCTCTGCATCGCTATTGGATCCAGAATAGATGGGCCAATGCCGTCTTCTCAGGAAAAGTGACTTTCTCTTGATTTTAGATTGCAATTGGTTTGCTAGTTGTAAACGTCCAGGAAAGGGGTTCGGAATAGTACCGGAAGTACCTTGTAAGAGAAAGCACCATGTGCAAATTCCGTATGTCTTTTAAAAGCTTGAAACAGGAAATACCACCACTGGATGGTTTATTTGTGATGTTCGATTGATCCGAATTTCCTTTTTTAAACTGCTGTCAGCGACAACTTTCCGCTTCTTCATCGATGAAAATAAGTCCATTAGATGAGCCAACACAGAGTAGGATTGCATGGACAGCGAGGCTAAACAAGGGACCAGCATGTTCTCCAGATCTGAATCCCATAAGAGTTTTAAGGGCTGACTTTTGATGATGTTCTTTTGATCCTCATCCACATCCTCCAACAAATTAGATACTACTGATGCATGCTGTAAAATAGAAGTGAGAAAATATGCCTCCAATCATATATCTTTTCAGAAAAAGCATCAATTTCATCATCATCAAAATGACGTATTGAAAGATGGTGTATTGTATTGTTGAGTATAATGGGCATACCTTAAATTTGCATATGCCTCTTTATTGCTAGTCGTAAGCAATTTGCATTCGTTCTGTCGTTATGTTTCTCAGGCAATATGTACTTTTCTTCACAACCTGTTTTAGCACATTTTACAGTTCATTTTGTATTGAATCATCTTTTAAAATGTCTGGCACTATGTATTTTTAACGAGTGAAACACTTGTCATTAAATTGTTTGGATGATAATTCTAAAAATGAACATTTCTTTATTGACTTTATAATAGATTTTTCGGTTTTAACTCTAGATTTTTTCTGGTATAATAAGTATTAATATCTTCCGAAAAACATTAACTCTGTAATAGAGCTTTCATTTTTAATTTAAAAAAATATTTTTTGCATAAATCCTATACTGTGTTGTTTGAGGCATTTTAAGTTAGCATAAAATGAGTGAAAAGAAATTCAGAAGATAAAATTAATTTTAAAAAAGTTTTCTGATAGGTTAGTTACAGTTCCATGAATGAAAAGACACAACATAATGCACTGAAATATAAGAGATGTTTTTAAGTAAATATGTGATATTCACAAAGGGTAGGTGATTATAATGTAATTGTTTTACCCTTGTACTTTCAAACACATTAATTGAAGTTAAATTTATATTGCGATATTATGAAATCATCTTTCTGACGTCGTTTGCTTCAGAGTTCTTTTTTACAAAATGAAGCGAAATTTAACATTAAACTCATTATATTTACCTCATTTTAGAAAACTATGGCAAAATATTTTGATCGACATCTTGTAGAAGACGTGGATGCCCTTAACAAATTAGTTATACTGAAGTGAAATAATAATAAATAAATGTCCAAAAAGACACATCGAATTCGAAACAAAATAGTAGTTTAAATGGGAAAACTCACTGATAAAATACTACGTATTTGCTGGCAGGATTTATCAGAGCATGGTTATATTATTCGAAATATTCGGTTGCGGATAAATGTTGCATGTAACAAATGACATCTATTCTCATCGAATAGTGACAGTCTAATTACATCATAGTACATGCTATTCTGAAAGCTGACATGAAGGATGTTTATAAGCTGTTGTTATATGCAAGACCTTATTGATCTGAGTTGAAAAGCCTTTGTAGCAGGAATCTCAATGCTAGCACAGCTTAAAAGGAATTTGTATTAATCAATAATGTTCTTGTTTTCAATAAACTTTTTATTTAAAACTCTTTTTTAGCTTATTTAAATTTATTTGCCAATATTGAAAGCAGTACTATGTAGTTTGTGTAATTCATTTCACATCCCATGGTTTCCTTAATCGCCTAATAACTCCAAAAATGCTTTTTAAACTAAAAAGAGGACATTCTTTTATTTATTTTTTATGTTTTTACAATAAATGAATTCTGTAATAGACTGAATTATTTAAGCCGTTAAGTAGATCATTAATAAAGTACTTATTTAATGATAGTACAGTTTATACATTGAAACAAAATGTTCTGTAAATTATATTTTTTAAACTACTAATGGAATCAACAAATAATATATCGACATATTAGGAAACTATAAGTACTAGAAAAAAATGAATTCCACTGACAAAATATACCTATTCGTCAGAATTCAATTAGGATCTAAATACATTGTATGAACGTACTGATTAAAGCAAGAATTTGTTAAAATTCTTTAACTGAATAAAACCAGAATGAGTTAATCACTATAATTTCAATTTTAATTATTATAATTTACCATGCCTAGATAGTAACACATTATAATAAAATTTTGACTCTATGTTGATGATAGTCAAGCATGGTAGTAAATAATAAATTGCGATTTGTAATATAGGATACAGTTTCCCTTTCCATATATAATGTGTTTAATATAAACATAATAATTTGCTAAACAAGCTATATTTCTACTGACTTGACCTATCGGAATTTTGAAATAGTTAAAAAAATTATACCTATCAGAGCTTTGTATCTAGATATAAAAGGACCACCTAAAAGGAAAATACCGTTCGTTCACCGGCATATATAATGAAGATTTTGAGGAATAATCATATTGTATTATGGCTTTTAGCATTTCAAATTATTACAGAATAAATACTTAACTTGTATACTATATACTATATTTATTATAGCTTATTATTATTTGCAAATGAAATACTTACCTGGAAACAGAACAGTTTTCTCCAACACAAGATTGTAGAAGGCTGGAGTAAAATTAATTATTCTGTTATAAACACAGTCATAAAATTTGCTTTATGAACCGTTTCAGCAGCGTATTAAACATCGCATATCTATTTAATGATTTAGCAAAAAAATAATATACATCAAGGCAGCATATTTATCATGAAAAATATAATCGTACTCGGCAAGAAAAGATATATAAGAATGTTTATTCGCAGTAATTTTGAATATATCATGTTCATAACTGCCCATGTAGTGACTCTGGACTGAACTTCTATTATTCTACAGAGAATATATGAAAAATATACCGATTCAAATATCTAATTTTATATTTTAAACATGACATTTATCTCCTAGTACTCTTACTAAAGAAATATAATCGGTTTTTATTTATATATATTCTTGTATTCTTTAATTTTACCCTACTGGCCAAAAGTATTGCAAGATTGGTAAAATGCGCAACATTTGGAATTTGAATACAATGTTTCGTAATCAGTTGTGAAGAATCGTGGGACCTCAAATTTTACAATCAAGATTTTGTCACGAGGACATTTGGAATACCGTCTACAAATTGATGAAAACGGAAATGATCTGGGCTCATTCCGTTTCATAGCAACTGATAATGTTTTTAATTTTTTATCGATTATTTTCTTTTTATGCACGTTGTTTATTTGCATTTTCATAAAAATATCACAAATATTCGGGAAGATATAAAGGTTTTTTTTAAAACAACCCAAATTTTTCGTTTGTATTTTGCTTATAACATGTAGAGTTTTATCCCAAAGTTTGCGAAACTTACGGAAAGCTTGACAATATGTTAGAGAAAGAATGTATTAAAATTTGAAGTAAATAATTTAAATATTTAAAGGAAATATGGTTATATCTGTAATAAGTACTTTGTAACTGCACATGCGCAAAACATAGAGAGAAATGTTTTTCATAACGTCGGAGCCATATATTATAGGACAACTTATACACCAAATCAAATTAAAAACCAATAAGATTTAGAAAGCTGTTGGCATTACAGTCAGCAAAATTTATATTGTTTCTAAGAGAAAAAATAATAAGGGGTTATTCCCTAATCAATATTTCTTAAGCTTGAATCTTCGAGAATTAATTGTCGAATTGCAATTTGAATTACATATTTAATTTACAAGTGCACATGAGTGGTCAAGATATTCAACTTTTATAAAATTCAATATTGCTGTTCGAAGAATCAATTAAAAAAATATTGATTTTGCGGAAAAACCCCTCATAGTTTTTTCTCTTAGAAAACAACACAAATTCTGCTGGCTGCAATGCCGACAACATTCTAAATCTTAATGGTGTTGAACTGGAATTCTTTTATAAGTTGCCCGTTCATATCTGGCTTTGAATTTAAGAAAAATATTACCGTACATTTCGGGCATGCGCAATATTGCTTTATTTACTAAAAATGTTCGCATTTCCTTTACTATTCAAAGTATTTATTTAGAATTTTGATACAGTGCCTCCCTAACATATTGTCGAGTATTCCGTAAGGTTCACAAAATTTGACATAAAACTCTGCATTTTATAAGCAAAAAACATGCTTAAAATTTGGGATGGTTTAAAGAAACCTCTATACTTTTCCGAATATCCGTGATGTTTTTATGGAAATGCATGTAAGCAATGTGCATAAGAAGAAAAAAGATCGATGAAAGTTTCAA
>BGPR01054123.1:0-10267 GCA_013235015.1 Araneus ventricosus
TGATGCGGCTGTCGTTTCGGGATACATTGCCGTTCAACATCGGATAAACTCTTCGACATAATTTTGAAACTTTTGTATCAGATTTTTACGGCTTTCAGACTAAGCATATCACTGGTTTCGTTCTTCTATCGATCTCCGTTGCCGAGTTATTTAATTTTAAAATGAGGGAGTCCTTTGTTGGACACCCTGTATATACAAATGATTAATAGAAATCTGTGTGTCATTGTTGAATAAATGATGTGATTTATAACTGTCAATCTTTTAACTGCCATGCATCCAGTAACAATCATTGCTGCACGAAAATTGTATTACTTTTGGTTAATTTAATGTGCTGAGTAAAAAGAAACTGATTTTTCTAATCAGGGTTACTAAGAATGGCGTTCCAGGTCATACCACATCAATTGTCATGCCTTATCTCACTAACGCTTAAAACATCTGATGTTTAATAAACATGTAGATGCCTGCAATAGCGGTGGAAAAGTTTCTGTTGTTATAAAAAACACTTAAGCTGCGCTTATTATTTTTTAAATGATAAAAGAAAAGGTAAGTTTATTATTGTGTGCTTTCATACAATAGAATATCTTTTATTCGGTTAAAGATAAAACGAACAGCACATGTCTAAATCGGTGAGTTATTTTTTTTTTGTTTATATGGACCTGTTAATGAAATATTTTGTTGTATTTGAATGTTGAATCTCTTCGTTAGTAGCTTTAAAGATGTATATAGCTTTTAGATGATTAGTAGCTTTTAAAAATAATTACTGGAATGCTTGGATTGTGCTTTTTGATGGATAATTTTTTATTTTAAGCAATCAAACAATTAAAGAGAAGATAAAAACTATCTTGAAAGAATGTTAACCTAAAGATCGAAGACATATTCGATAATTTATTGCGCATTACTTAAGAGAAGAAATATAATAATTTAATGCAATATTCTCTATTTGAGTTTTGGCAGAAAAGATTTATTCCGATTATAATCTAAGGAAATTTTTGAAATGAATTTTATTTCAGTCTTCAGTGGATATCGTTATGCTTTCGCCATGATTGGTGTATCACTTCATGCAAACGATGACTTCGCCTTTTCGAGTCTTCAAAGGAAAATGGCAATTTTCTTCAAGATTTTTTGGATAATCGTTGCATTATACAACATGGTATTTATAAGTAGTTGCTTCCCAAATAGTCACTTCCTGTATAAAGCAATTTCTTTGCTGACATCAATGGCACTGATATGTTTAAGAGTATCCATTGCCATGAAAAGGCGCCAAATACTAAATCTTATAACCTGCCTTTATAATTTTCAAGAGATCCATGTATCTAAATCAAATAAATTAGACAAACACAAACTGGTTTCAAAATGGATTCTTTGTATGTTGATGCCAATAACATATATGTCTGTAGCATTTACAGTATTCATAGAGAATTATGAGGAACTGAAAGAGTTCTTTGAACCGCAGCTATTTCAACACATAGGAGAAAGTTCTCTACCTGAGAAAATACTTAATACCGTTCTTGGCACTGCACATGGATTTAGTACTTTTTTAGTATCATTAATTTGTATGGATTTTATCAATTTCATTTACTTGACATATGAAACCTGTTTGGAAGCAGCACTTCTGGAAATTCATAAAAGGATAACGTCAGATGTTTCTACAGATGCTTTGCGTAATTCTTTTCATTTGATTTCGGAAGCCAGTAATATTCACAATTTAGTAGAAGAGGCCTTATCTTTGAGCACATTCTTAGCTTATGTGCTCGTTTTCATGAATTTAATTTATCTTGTTATTGTGAATATGACAGGGTTTATAAAGAGCGACCTTCGGTTTCGAGTGTTCATGTGTGTAGTAGTGTGTATATGGATGACAGCGCATTTTGTGAAATTAACGTGGACTGCTTCGAAAATCCTCGATATCTGCAGAATGTGGCGCTTTTTGCAGTTACAACTTGTTAGACATTGCGTTAAGGCAAATATGAAATCTCGTGAAATAAACCAGTTACTTTTATTCATCAAGCATTCAGAATTGAATCTTTCTTTTACAGGCTTTGGGATGTTTCAACTCAGCAGAAGTTTTCTTCTGACAATGGCTTCAATTACAATATCCTACTGCGTTCTTGCTGCTACATTTTAGCGTCTGCTATGCTCACAACTTGTCGCCTACAACTTGTCTAAATCCCCCCCTCCCGCCGCATGCATCATACTTTTCGCTATCTTCTACCAGAAGAAATGACTATGATCTTACAAATATCTGGATAGAAATATACTGGCAATTAAACAATTTTCTCGCCTGTGTTTAATACCGGATAAATATATAAGCGAACGCTTTGATATTTATGTATTTTGGCCTTAAAAAGCTCTTTTTATTTCAAGTATATTCAAGTACATAGAGAAAGAGCTGTTATTTTCTTAAATTCTACTTCAGGATTTTGACGAATCTACACTTGTTTTTGGAATACGACTGGCTTTGAACATGATAACTCAAAAATTAAAGCAACTAGACGAATGAAATATGGTCTATGGTTTTAACATCAAATTGGAGATACTAATCGTTTCAAAATGCCAAGACTAGCATTTATAGAAGACTTTACTCTGGAAAGGGGTAACAGGCAATGAGTAATGCGACAGTATTTCCGGAGTTATTTTCTAGATCTTGCTTTGTAAAGTGTAAACATCTCCCCCTGGCATTCTTCACCCTATTTTGGTGAAATCGACTGCGTCTGAAGCATACGCAAAATCGCGGAGAGTTTCGGAATACAAGAATCATCTATATATGTAAAGACTTTGACCTAATTCCCCCACTGGCTAATTGGTTTTTGGTCTGCTTTATAGCATGCGATTCTACGAGGAGGCAAAACACAAAAAGTGCCAAATTGTGAAAGCATGAGCGAAAATCGATAGGAAAACACTCTCACTGTGCTTTAAAGGTAATAATGTTATGTTTCTACAATATCTGAACTTCTCTAAACTAAAATTTTGGAACTAAAAATCGCATTAAAATTCATAAGAACTAAATACTACATTTAACCTACAGAAGCTCAAAAAATATATTTTCCATGTGCAACTTTGCGATATGAAAAAGGCTGATAACACAATAATGGGTTTCTCAAAATTTTAAATTTTATTGTGTTCAGATGATAAGAATGCTTCTAAAGCTGATAAATTCTTTATGCATTAAGGAAGACTTTTTTCCCTCCCAAACAATGGGGTATTATTATCATATTTTAGCTCGAAGTGAATGTTTTATAATCAATCAATGTTCAGAATTCTTATTTCGAATTTGAATTGACTTTGTCATTTGTGATAAGTATACAATATAAAAAATCTCCATTTTATCTATTTAATAAATTGATCAGAGAAACATTCACATGTGTAAGGTGAAGATGAATTATCTTATTATTTTTGAATAATGTTTTTATCTTGTTTAAGATTTATGTGCGAGTATAAGTCTTCACGTTTTTTAGAATGCATTGTGAGACCATTTCTGCGGATCAATTTTATACAGTAAAAATCTGCATATTGGATAAAACAAATTCATTTGAAATTATTATAATTCCGTATCTTTACGTTCTCTTAAAATTTTTAAGGATTCATGTTTAGTTATATTGAAATTTTCGTTTTTCTCAAGATGCGTAAAAGTTTTGCCATGAATTTAAGATTTTGTTAAACTGAAATTATCATAATACTTTTACTATGTTGATGCCGTTCCACTAGTTCAAGTTCTACCTAAAATACAGCAAACAACCAAAAGATGTGTCTTTAAATTTATGGCTATTTGGTGCTTTAAGGGAATGTAATTTATGTGTGCCATCAGAAAAACTAGGCACTGAAAATATACGTGATTAAATTGCATCAAAATGACAAATAAGTATTCAAAAGATGTGTTACTTCAGTAAACTAAAACGGCTACTATACACTCAAGGATCCACAACATGCAGTACAAAGATTTGAAGTGAATGCTGAGAATGATGATGAATGATGCTGCTTGGCATCTCAAAAATCTCCAGATCTAGGAAATAATCCAGCTAATTTGGACATATGATGTCAGCATCTTCACCACAACACAATTGGAGACGGTGGAGTAGGTATAGCAGATACCAGACTTTTAGTCACAAAGTATGTATTCGTACTAGATAAAAAAATTTATTAAACTTTCATATTGTATAAATTCACTGCAGAAGTTATAAGTTTAAAATTTTGATTTCCTTTCTGCTACGATATCAAATTCCTGTGATATAAAGTTATGTGTTACTCTTAAAAAAGACATTGATTTGAAACGAATTTGTAATTTTCTTTTAATTATCTTATGCCTTTTGATATGAATAAAGCATTTTATGGTAAACTTCAGGGAAATAAAAGAAATCAGAAATTTCCACTGAGAAATTTAATAGCTATTTTGTCTAAACAACCAACCCATTTTTTTAAAAAATATATATAGCAATATTTAAATGATGAGCTTAGAATCAGATTTCAGAATATTCATTCGAGCATTCAGCTTAATCGGAATTCCACTCTCTTTTGATTCTTCGGAAAATGAAGATACATTTAGCTTAAGAATACTTTTTCGAAAGTATTTATTAATTTTTTTGGAGATATGTTTTGTAATACTTGATTGGTGCAATATTTTATTTTGCTTAATTATCTTTCCAAAAGATGATGTTATATTTGTTTTCAGTAATTTAGCACTTTCAGCTACGATTTAGTGTTTTCGATTATCGTTTGCCTTAAGAAAGCGCCAAATTATTTATCTAATGTCAAACATTATTAATTTTCGAAGAGATATTCTATCATGTAGATCATGGCATAACTTTCAACCGTAGGACAGTGCTAGTATGGATTCTTAGTATGGTCCCGCCATTATTTTTTATGATAGCATCCACCATATTTTTCCTTGAAAACTATCATGAAATAAAAAAGAACTTCCATCTTCATGTTGTACTATATAAGGAAGAGCAATATGGGAGTGATTAAAATCATATTAACAATTTTCAGTGTTGTATATACTTTCTACTTTTTTCTGCGGTCAATGTTTTGCATGGACTTAATCAATTGCATATACTTAAACTACACAAGAATTCTAGAAAATGCATTACTAGACTTCCACCAAAAAAAACAAAATGCTCACGTGCTTCTAGAAGAAATATTAATGAAGCATCGCAATTGATTTCAAACGCTTCCAGGATCCATGAACGAATTGAGGATGTATTATACTTAAGCACGTTTCTGGCCTATGCTCTGGTTTTTGTGAATTTCCTGAATATAGTGTTAGTGAATGTTTCTGTATTTTTTCAAAAGTATATGATATTCCGTTTTCTTATGTGTTGTTTGCTCTTTGTATGGACAGCAGTTAGCTTTATAAAATTAACTTTGACAAGTTGCGAGCTTGTTGATGTTTGCAAAAACTGGCGCATTTTAAAGATGGATATAGTAACTTGTTGCGTTAGACTAAAATACAAGCATCCGGAAAGAATGAGACTTTTACTTGTTTTCGTGAAAGAATCGAAATTAGATCTTGTATTTACTGGTTACAGAATGTTTCAGTTAAACCGAAATAATCTTCTTCGAAACAATGATTTCCTTATTACGCTTTCTTATATGCCATTAGTGTAACTTTTTATCTCTCTTGTCGGAATCTTTCTTCCATGTTTGTTGACTAGTAATATTGCAATTTTGATATTTTATACCAAAATTGCCAAGCAGATTGATTCTTATAGAGTAAATGATTTATTAAAGATAGTATCTATTTTAAATATATCATGTACAGACTTATTTTCATGGGTATTAGTTTGTGAAGTGTAGATGACAGATGCAAATTATTTGACATTGAATAAAGTATCTATTTTAAGCTGATAATGATGACTTATAGATCCCTGCATCTAATCGAGAAAGAAATTGATACATTTGGCTAGACAATGAAAGAGGTTTTTACTAAATTTTAGGAACTTAACAATCACTTGATTTACTACAAATCCCCCTGATCATAGAGGGTATTAGCCTTTTAGAGAAAATTTGTAGGCAGGCATCAGTATTGTGTACTGCCCACACCATTAGACGAGTTTGTAAAATCTGGTTCACACATCTTCTGTGAGACATTAATAATAAACTGCGACAGAGGTGTCCAGTATCCCTTTAATAGATGTTATTGTGTAACGATACAGGCATGATGATCTTTGAGCTGTGAACTTGATTTGAGCATAAGCATTCTTATTTTAAATCAAATTAGATGAGCTTAAAAATCTCTCGACAAAGAGTCAGAGGCGAGTGATTCCTTTTTTTTTTCCAGGAGATTTTAAATAGGAAAACTCCACCTCTGCCATTTCCATTCTAGTTCTTATGCTGCTTGGGCTATCATAGGAGGAAGAGGGGAGGCCATTATTATTATAAATAACTATTTAGCATGTAGCTATGTCACCACAGCCTGTTATCATATTTTAAATGTATATCTGAGATTTTCATCAAGATTATTAGTATTTTAGCTAAAGGAATTATAGAAATTGATTTTTCTCAGTGTGTATCAAGGCGATCAAAGTCAAATCATCCAGTGAGCAAGAAACATTTTTAATGGGTAAAGATAATGCTTTTCACCCATAGTAATTAGGAAAATGTGAACTATGTATGTGTCTAATTTATTTTGGAGAGAATCAAAACTGGTGTAGCATCACAAATCTTTTATTTTTAAAAAGAAATCTTATCGCTGTAAGTGATGGGCCAAGACAGTATAACGCCAAATAAAAGGCTTAGAAATATTTAAAGAATATTTCGTAACAAATTTTCTATAAGTCCCAAAATTAAAAAAAAAGCCCTAAGAAATATTTTTACAATAAAATCAATGATATTTTATAATTTTCTTTCATAATAGAAAAAAAGTAAAATCAAGGAAATCTTAATTTTGTTTTCAGAAGTTTATATATCTCATGTGCACTCTACATTAAATCGTGAATTTGTAGAAACATTACCTCTAATTTATTAATCAATCGTACTAACTTTTATTAGAAGATCATTCAATACCACTTAAAGATCATATTTCGCAATTTATGTTTTCAAATCTTTGGCTTCATTAGACTAGAATGAATAATATCTTGAAGATAAATATTTAAAATAAATCATATAAAGTGAAACTAAAATTTCTAAGAAATATTTAATTCTATCGATTTCTTCTATGGTCATTGTATTTTTTCAATGTAGAACTTCAAGAAATCTTCAGCTGCATTTTCATTAAAAGATAATGAAGAAATCCAATCATTCAATTAATCATCTTATTAAAGAAAAAAAAGAATGGAAATTTGTCAATGGTAATATCTGTAAAATTAAGAGTTAAACATAGGAATATACAAAGAATCATGTTGACTTTGAAAAGAGCCAAAAACCTCTATTGCAAAAGTAATAGCAAGTTGAGAAAGGATGTGTGATGACAGCATGACCCATTATAACTTATTAAAATAAGCTCTGAAAGAGAATTAAGTCTTTGATTTTAGATGCTCAGTTTATAAGTTCATTTCTAGTCTTCTCCTCGGAACCATTTTGAGAGCCTTGATGCACTACGAACATAATAAACTGTACTATTATTAACGCAGCTATTTCTGTTAAATCTTACCAAGATTCAAATACTTTGTATAATATAAGTGCAACTTCAAATTACTCTTTCAAAACTAAAATAATGAGAAGTAAAGACCTTTGTCATTAGAAAAAAAAGGCGTTATTGTGAGTTCTCGCAACCTTTTGTACTTCTTTCAGCTTTTTCCTTGGACAATTAACTATTTAAATAAAAAATTTATTTGAAATAAATACTCTTAATTTTCATTATAAACTTTGGATTATATTCCTCTTTATTTAATCAGTATATCTTTTTTAATTATATTGCTGATACTTGAAGTTTAAAGCAATCAATTTTGCAAACACAACAAAGTGGGGAAAGGGAAAATCAATTTCTTTTGTCTTGATTTATTTCAATATTTATTTTCGAACAGAGTTTTCTTCTATGCTTTGGAATTTAAGTGCAGAATGCAGGGAGTGATTACATTTTAGAATAGATTGAAAGAATAAACATAAATGCCAGAGAATGAATTTAAAATAAGATTCTGTCACTTGTATTTTCAAGAAAAGAAACACAAAAGGTAATTTCCAAGCTCATCTAGGATAACCTCTTACGTAAAATACTAAATAGAAACCTCAGACAATTTTTTCTTACTTGAATTACTTTGACGATGAGATGGGAAAGTGTTCTTTTCTGTTTCCAAACACGTGGATCTTAAGTCTGTGTTTTTCAGCACCAGAGACACATTACACGTTCCTATTCTCTTTTTTTCCCGTCTTTATCCCTCTGTCTTCCCATTTACATAACATTTTGGGAGTTTTTAGACTAGGACTCACTTGCTAGATATACAACAAGGATTCTAGAATTCACTACTATAAAAGACCAATTCCATCAGCAAAATAAACTGTAGAGCAAATAATTTCTCAAAATTAGATAAGGAGAAAATAAATCAGAATAAGTATGATCTACAATAATGCAAATAATTTCCAAGGAGATGGTAAGACAGTGGAGTAAAAAAACATTCCACTTAAGATTCTAGGACTGATTTTAATAGATTAAAGAACAATGCTTTTCCATTGCATTGGGTTCCTTAGATGCGACAGGGAGTAAAAGGAGATAAGCCTGGATGTGGAATTAGATTCATTTGGAACGGTTTCAGGAGAGAGGAATCCCAATTGATTTTCTTCAGATATGAATTCCATCCATCCTGCTCGGCAAGGTTAGTTTATGAAACCATCTCTATACATCAGAAAAAATTAAGCTCTCTGTGGTTCAAAGTTGTTTTTATCTTGATCAAACCCAATTTTTTTAATTTACTCCTGCAAATAAATCTCATTCTAAATTTGAGATATTGTTTTCATAAAACGTTTATATATTATTGCTTGAAAGGTTTTTCTAACTTTATAGTATATAATTAAAATTTTCAAAGAATATTGAACCCAAACATTTTTTCATGTTATAGCAGCTAAAGGCAAAATCTAAATTTGGCAACCAAGGAATTTAATTATAAGAATCAATGAAATGCTTGTAACATTGATTTCAAAGTGTTGCCACCCTTTTGTATAAAAAAAACAAGAAGAATTTAATAAATTTAGAATCCTATAAAATTGTTCTTTTGATGAAAAATCTGTAATCTACGATTTAAGAAAATATTTATAGTAGATCATTTATAACACCTACAATGCATTTATTTTTTATTTTACAAGAGGAAAACGTACTTCAAAATCGCATCCATTAGATGCATGGGGAATATTCATCAGTTTTCTAGCTTATTTTTCAATGACTAATGTCTTCAATAAAAGAATATTACTAACGGTTTTGAACCTCCTTGTGATCACCATCCTCTTTGAAATCTTCAGCATCCAAGATTTCGAGCTCATGGATTTTTCAGTACATCCATCAAAAGTAAAAAAAATGCAAAACTTATTTCATTTTTTCGTTCATACTCTCAATTTAATCAAAACACAGAAGAAAGATCTGTTGAATTCAGACTAAAACGCGTTTCTGCGGATGCTCCCCAGGCAGCAGGTATTAAAATTCCATGACTCAATTGATATTTGATATATTTTCTATTTCTATTCAGAAAAGGTCTACTGATCCTTTTTTTCAAATAATTTTAGTATTTAGAATATCAATCTAATAAAGATTAATCCAACATCTCTAATTAATTTTTAAAATTTTAGAATAATAAAGAATGACCAAATAATTATGGCAGCATTAGATATCACCATGAGTATGCTTTGTCTGCATTGTTGACATTCATTTCATCAATTAACAGGAATATTTATATTTTATTAATATTTGTTTTCTCAAAGTTTGTTTACAAAGAGACTTTGGGCTCCTTGATACATATAGGCCACCTTGGATAGTAGATCCTATAATGGTTAGTCTGATCAAAGTATTTATAATTATATACAGAATTATTATAAAGGTAGGTTTCAGATGAGAAAAAGGGAATTTTTTTTTTTTTTTATATGCCAGTAAAACAAAAAAGTAGATATCTGTTTTTTTCAAAGAATCAGAAAGTATATATCAGAAGAAGATAGAGCGTTACCGATATACTATTTAATTAAATTTGCAGTTTTAATGTGGTATGTTTATATCAGATTAACTATATTATTGGTTTTCAATAAATATTTGGGTTACATTCCTAGAAACGCATTTGGATCTATTTATTTATTATACTGGTCCTTCTAGCTTTTATGTTTTTTTTCACTAACTCGAGAATTTGATGAAAATGTC
>BGPR01054124.1:0-10267 GCA_013235015.1 Araneus ventricosus
ATCAAATGCACGTTAGATATAAGAAAGTGATCGTGACTCAAAAATTTGTGGTGTTTGGAGATAAATTGCTTTTTATTATCAGAATTCTTTATTTAGTACGAATACCTAGTAGATTCTCCCTTTATGCAGAAGTATCAATTTTAATCGAGATAATCAAATTAATGGAGAAAAAAATTTTTTAATAGACTTCAGAAATAAAGGAACTGCCCGTGGCGCCAAAGCGAGAGCGTGGAGGGAAAAAATGTTTTAATAGACTTGAGAAATAAAGCCATATTTTAAAAATTCGTTGAATATATTATTTTAGTTTCAATAAGATCACTATATAATCTTAACCATAGCTTAAGTTTAAAAATTCTCGCCTTAATGCAGGGTGCACACAAATGAAGTGACTCATTTCAAAAATTAATAATAATAATTAAAAACTAAAAATATTGGAACTACATTTTTTTTTAAACTGAGAGCGCATCTCACCCAGGTTTTTTCAGATAGGTAAAATGCCATTTCGGTGGTCTAGGGGGTCGGAAATTACTGGAAATCAAAAATCTGTTTATAGCGTTTATCTGAGAAAATATTAAAACTGGAAGAAAAATAAAAGTATTTATTTGTAGGGAATTTTACACTCTTTAATTTATTAATTGACATGGAGTGTGAAAACTGAAGAGTTTTCTTGATATTCAAGGAAAACTAAGAAAAGAAACCAGAAAACACGCATCGGCTTCTGCTGATCGGTAACCATTGAGTACGGAATTTTCTCGCTGTAACAAATTTAGAACGGTGTAACGCCGCGTTACCTATCTGAAAAAACTATTTGAGATGCGCTCTTATTTAAAAAAAAAACCCGTAGTTCCAACATTTTTAGTTTTTTTTATTAATTTTTGAAATGACTCACTCCATTTGTGTACACCCTGTGTTATTAAATCATATTTGCAGGTAAAACATGCAAACTTCTAAGTTTGCTAGACATTTAGAATAAAGGCATTGAAGAATTTCAAAAAATACGTTGGTTGGGAAGGGTGCCATAGTGACTGGTTGATTAAAGTCACTTAGGACCGCTTGTGGGTGGACAGACATTTATTCATTACCTAACCTAATTATGGTAACAGAGAGATTTGAAATGTTTTCGCTTTTTGAGTCACAAGTGCCTGCCGATTTGTATAGAATAGTTGGAATGCTAATTAAAGGATGTGCCATGGTCCTTAGTGCAGAAGTTAGCTGAAATTGTTAACCAACTAAACGTCATATTGTATAGAAGAAAACTTGATTGAAAAAATTGCATTGGAAGAAACCAAATGCCATATTTATAAAATGACTTCTGATACCTGAAAATAATGCATTCTGTTCCTTCACTTCCTCGTATACGAAATATAGGAAGGGAAGTATTATAATCGTGAAAAAATTCTCCCTCGAAATATTAATGAAGTGCCTACCTGAATCTAAAATATTCAATTTTAGATTTATATTTGTTTGTGAACGCGATAAATAAAAAACGCGAGGAGTTTGAAGGAAGAAATCAGGCAAATGGTTTTGTTACCAGAATTGCAGATATCTTTCAAATTTTGGACCAAATCCGTCAACAGGTCGACTGTCTTCTAAGTGCATTCTTGTGTATGTGAACACCATATCTCAAACAAACTAGTTAGGAGAATTTTAATTTTTGATTTTTACACCAAATTTTAGATCAGTGTCAAAGTTTGCACTAAATCTATCGACGAAGTCTGTCCGTGAGAATGTGAACATGGCAACTTAAGAAACGCAATGATCTAGAAAAATAAAATTTAGTTATGCGCCCTTAATACTAAAATTGCAGATATGTATCAGGTTGGGGACTCAGTTGGTCAATGGGAAAAGATCCAAAATGCCTTCATTTTCTACTCTACACTACGAAGCAGGGGCGGCTCGTGTGTAGGGACTGCAGCACCCCAACTTTTTCCATTGTGTAAATTTAATCAATTTATTTCATTTCGCATTTAATATTTAAATTTATCAACAATCTAACGCAATTTTGTATTAAACAATTACGATATTCAAATGAAACGCGAAGAAAAACCTATGCAGAAAACGAAGTTACCTATCTTATATTTTCTCTGTCGGAAGAAGAAGCGCAAAGGAGAAAGTATCAATTCAAACGGGAACTAGGATCCTTGCAGTATCTCATTCAGCCTGCGCGCATGCGCAGTCACCCAGCGCAGGCTTTTCCTACCTTTCTCTACGATAATTTTAAGCTGAAAGGGGACTGTCGAAATCGATAGTTTCCGTCGCTTTAGAAACGTAGTTTTAAACGTTTTCTCTCGCGGAAATTTTTTTCGCGCGCTAAAACTTTGAAAATAAATAAAGAAATGAAAGATAATTAATGATAAATAAAAATTTAATTGAAAAAAGTTTTTTTTTATAGTAATTGAATTTCTTGCAATCCAAAAGATTTTTTTGATGATTTTCAGCTATAAATGCTGATGAAATGCATAATAGAAATTTTTCGTGATACAAATATATTTTCAAAATTTTCGTGAACCCTAATATTCTGTACCTTTGTATTTGGGATCATGATTCATAGTTTAAGAAGCCTCGCTTTTGAATAAAACACGGTTAGCTTAAAGGAACAACATTTCTTACGGAATATTGATAAGTATATTCCCAATTTAAATGATCGCAGTCCACCTTTAGATAGATGTAATAGAATAAATTAATGATTATTTTTCTCCTCTTGGTAATTCCCGTTACTACATAATACATCAGAGCTTGAACTCAGTTTTCTAACATTAAGAAAAGAATAAAATATTTTCTGACGCACACAGTATGAATCGAATAGTGTGCATGTAACTGTTTTGATTTCAATGGATACAGAATTTTTTAATCGTCGTACAAGCATCCGTTTCTGTTCTTTCGCTGAAAACAAAACAAGAATGGATTTTATTTTTAAGTATTTTTTAATGATACTAATAAATAGTATTCGCTTACGCTTCTGTTTATATTAGTTATACTATAACATTTTTTCTCCTTAACTAATAAGAAAATTATTTCATTTCTGTACCATATTGCAATTTTAATGTCAATATTTTAAAATTTAGTAAGGAATACAGAAAACGGAATTGAAGAACAAATTTAGAGCTTAAATTTTTTATTAAAATTAATTTGTTAAAATACTTACCTATTTGAACAAAAGATGTCATTAGCTATTCATTAAATACAAAACTATTTAAAGTTAATGAAAATGCCAAAAATGCAAGTGGTTCAAATATGCATTACTGCGCAGTGAAGGATTAAATACGCGCAGGAAGGACATCACCCACAAGGTTACATAACACGAGCCACCACTGCTACGAAGCCAAATACAACCAAACACGCCATGTTGTTAAAATGTATGAGAAATCGACGAGAGAACATTCCTTCTGGTTTATTTAATAATAGCAATGATTTTCATGTATTAAATATTTTAAAATTTTGTAAGGAATACAGAAAACGGAACTGAAAAACAAATTTCGAGCTTAAATTTTTTATTAAAATTAATTTGTTAAAATATTTACCTATTTGAAGAAAGGATGTCATCAGTTATTCATTAAATATAAAACTACTTAAAGTTAATGAAAAAGCCAAAAATGCAAGTGGTTCAAATATGCATTACTGCGCAGTGAAGGATTAAAGATGCGCAGGAAGGACATCACCCACAAGATTACATAACACGAGCCACTGCTGCTACGAAGCCAAATACAACCAAACACGCCATGTTGTTAAAATGTACGAGAAATCGACGAGAGAACATTCCTTCTGGTTTATTTAATAATAGCAATGATTTTCATGTATTAAATTCAGCATATGACAAAATATTAAGCTTGTGATGAAAACGTCTAAAATTTATTTTTATCTCAAGATATAAACAACAATTTAGGTTTGTTAATTTTGAACTATACATTTAAGGATCGTAGCATTCGTTTTGTTTATTTACTCGATATGATGAAACCGAAATATAGATATATAGGTGAGGAGTGACATTGAACTCCATGTATTAACTATCAGTTTATTATCTTATCTAATCTCACGTAATTCACAAAACTGAAACTCTGACATCTTTTTATGATTCAGACATTTCGCTTCAGAAATCAGAAAGGGTATTTAAGCTAAAACCTGGCCGAAAGCAAATTTAATGCTTGTGTGTTTTGATGAAGAGAAAAACCAAAAATGTTTTCTGAGCATAATTGTTGCTGTTGTTGTTATTCGGTGAGAGCTCTGAATATCATCGATTATGAAAAAAGATGCAGGCGTTACTTATCTCGGTGTGCGCCAAATTTGAAGTGGGCTCTATTATCACTGGAATCACTAACAGAAGAGTGCAAAGCAAGGACTGATATGAACGCGGTTGAGTATGACTTTTATCCATTGTCTCATTTTCTGAAAGGCTTACCGGTAACTCTACCATTTGAGACAAGCAACATCAGTCTGATAACTAGACTGAAGTACCTGTATTTTAAAAGAAAGATGATGACTATACTTAAGGACAATTTCTTCAACGAATACATAAACCTAACGAAGACGCATTTGAAAACTTCCACATGCACTGCCCATCTTGAAGAAGTGATTAGAAAGTTCATTAAAGTCTGCAGTGTCTTGGATCTTCAGACAGAACTGACCAGCGAGGATGTGCACCAGTACGAATTCATAGCAGAGCTTCTAAAACTTTGCTACGAAGCAAATGTGCGAGACAGTCAGATGGTCAAATCTTTAGTCAAGATGGCCATTGATAGACGTAAGGTTGAACTTTCGGGCATCAGATACGTAAAGCAACCTCACTATCCTCCGGAGTTTTTCAAATACATTCTGGAGCATGTGACCAGTGCAAAATTCGATATCGTCTCGTATTGCAGTGACAATCCACGAACCCTCTGGGAGTATTCTAGAAATTTTTCAGTTGTCAGTGCGGTGTCCTTTGGAAATAAAGATCGGACTTTGACTCTTCTGAAGTATGGTTTCGAGGTTTTTCCAGAATGCGAAGTGAGAAGAAGTGGTCATGGATTTCCTTTTATGTAAGTAATTTAATCATTTGTTCGATTTATTAATAAGATATTGAATATATCTTCTTTGGGGATTCGTTAATTTTGCTAAAATTAAGTATTTTCTTCCAAATATGCGAGTACCTTCTTTATACTTGCGGAACTCTATCTGTTTATGTGTAAAATCTGCTGTTTTAATATGCAACATTTTTGTTTTAATTATTTATGTAACGAAAATTTTAAATAAGAAGGAGAATTTTTACCCGAAAGACGACTTTTATTGGATTATCTTTATGAGTTCGCGGCAATTTTCATATTAACGAAGGACTCGAAGTTATACTTTCCAACCATGTCCAGGAACCTAAGTCTCTGTGGAGAGGCCAAAGACAAAAAGAAAACAGTCTCTCGCTTTTATGAGACAGTTGTGAGAAACAGGCTCTCGAATTTTATGTTCAATGAGAGGGGGTTCCTCTTATTTGGGAAATGAGACTACAGAAAATTGCCTATTCTGCAATTCTATGGAGGCTCGTGACGCTTTTCGTACGACCAGATCGATGTCAGACAAAAAGTGACGGTAATTAAATTTCGAGTGGCGTGGATAAAAAAACAAAAGCCCTAGCAACTTAGAGGTTAAAGTAAATTGCCTATTTCTGTTTCTATCTTTGAGTTTAATTTGTAAAAAATTAATTTTAAAAATTCGAAAAAAATCTAGTTTATCTCAAATATATAATATCTTTTACTACAACTTGCATTCGATGAAAATTCTTCAACTCACGAAACCTAGCAGTTCTAAACATGAATCGCGAGGTTCAATAGCTGCCACTTAACCATTTCATACATTTTTTTTGCCTGTTCGTTCAGCTGACGACACAACCATTAAGTCTGTGTTGGGGCAATTACGACGATACGGAAATAGGCACTCCATGGCTAGATAATAACATATCTCCTGATTGATGAGTTATTAGGTGATTTACCCAACTAGCTGTTTAGTTTCTTTCATTAATAAATCTAAAGTTGACCTGACAGGAATGCCACTTTTACCTTCATATTCAAGGATATCTGTTGCGCATGATTCTTTTTTATGATAATGTCCCATATGCTATCTTTGCTCTGAATAATTTTTTTCAAAAGAGTGACAATATTTCATGCATGCATTGTTTTACGTCTTCATTCAGCTAATGAGGGATCCATTAAGTATGTCCTGTAATTTTTATGATGGTACAGAAAAACACACGGGTTTAATTAATGGTTAGAGTATAAACAACTTCCTGATTGGTAAGTTATGCGGTGATTTTTCTTTCTAGCTGTTTAGTTACGCTCGTAAATAAATCTTAAGTTAATCTGATTGGTCTGGCACTTTTAGCTTCGTATTAAAGGATATTTTTCTCATGTTTAATTCTTTGTATCAGTAATCCAGAGTCGCGTGCATAAGATAAGGACATACCAAAAAAAAGTCAACTACAAATTAATTGATGATTCTGGTTTTAAGTGATTTAAATATTCTGAAAAAATTTTAGCATGTCTCTTTTTTTTATGTCTCTCTGTTTTATCTGAAACATAAAAGATCGTTCCATCTAAAATTTTACGTAAATCCAAAACTTCACAAGTATTTTATTAGGTGTGTTTTGAATATAAATATAAAAATTTTGTAGTATTGTCATATAAATTAGTGATATGTCTTCAGTATGTGCTTTCTAAAATACTTTTTTAATATATTAAATGTTGTTCGAGGAAATTAAATTTTTTTCGAAAGGCATCCTATGTTTATAAATGTATCTTCAAGCAAATTTATATTGAACTGTAAATATATTTTTAATACCTTTGTAACTTTTGTAAAACTGTTTGAGAAATTATAAAATAATGAGAATTATGATTTAAGCACAAAAACTAGAAATAAATTATTGACATATGATTTTAACTGCTCTATTACTTTTGTAAAACATTCTAGGAAAGAAGAAAATAACTTCTGAATTATGTTTAAGCAATAAGAAATGTAAAAATTCGAAGTTTAACTTTCATCTTCGTTCATTGTCATTCTTCTTTCCAGAACTGCAAAACTTTACAGAAAGAAGAAATGGAATGATTTCTAATGCAAAATATTAAAAGCATTATATATGTTAAAAGACAGAAAAACCTTATAAAGTTTTATCCTGTTTAGTTTATTTATTTATAGTAATACAACAATTTCTGCAAAGAAAATTTTTTTCAAAAGAAATGCAAAACTTTACAGAAAGAAGAAATGGAATGCTTTCTAATGCAAAATATTAAAAGCATTATATAGATTAAATCTTAAAAGACAAAAAAACCTAATAAAGATTTATCCTGTTTAGTTTATTTATTTATAGTAATACAACAATTTTTGTCAAGAAATATTTTTCCAAAAGCGATTTTTGATTTTCAAATGCCTTTTCTTGATCTTATAAAATAAATACTTTCTCCCCGAAACAAAACAGAGATGTTTATTTCCTTTAAAATATCATAATTAATTTTTAAAAGCATTATCCTTGAAAGCAAGGGAATTGAAAATGATGTTTCTAAATTTCTTCTTTTTCCATCCTTAATACCTTTAGAGCAGAAGTCGTCCCAAAGACACATCAAATGGTCCTACAGATGATGTCCGTCATGCGATCTCTCAACCTCATCATCATGAATTCGACACATTACTCCAACAACGACCTCCAAACCCTGACAGAAGATCAGAAAGAGTGTTTCCGACTGATTTGGAGAGCTATTCCAGATGTGTACGTCAAGTTCGCAGAAATGGGACTGAGCATTACTGCCGAATTCTTCCACCTTGCTCAACATGGAATTCTGGAGCCAGCACGCTACGGAGAAAATACCAAATCTTGCATTATGTATGAATTGTGTCTCACGGACATGGCTTCAGGTGCGAAAGAGCCTCGGTCCTTGCAGCATCTATCTAGATGTGCTGTTCGAAAATCCTTACATGATTCGTGGAATCTACCTGATGGAATATTCAAGTTAGGCTTACCGATCGATAGCTACGTTTCAATTTACGTATTGCTATAATAAAACAACAAAAAAATACTAATGTTAGGGGTGAAAAAAACGATTTTTTCTATCCAAAATACTACTAAAGGAAACAAAAAGAAGAATGATTTCTGCTAATTATAGAATTTTATTTACAAGTAAATAAAAGATACAAACATAAATATAAAATGATATAAAAAATAAAATATTGCATATTTCATATCTGTACTGAAAAGCAATGCATGTCATACTCTTCTTGTCATTTACGGTCAACTATGATTAACCAGTTAGTATGAATAATTACCAATAAAATGGTTAATACACCAAGATTTATCATTGACTAGCAATTATTCATGGAGATTAACCACTTAACCGTAGCATATATATTGAATAAGAATACTTTTAAGACATTAGAATGATTAGAACTCCTCTAGAACAAGAAAACATAAAAATCCACAAAATAAGTTATATAAACATAAAATACTTTTAAAAATGATATTCAAGGAATGCTTTTGTATAATAGATATATATACATAATCAAAAGATTCAATGAAATTTCTTCTTTTATCATTTTGTGAATGTAGCCTTAATATTAAATGCATTTCTCTCTTTCTACTTGTTATAAGCTTAGAACTTCAGTTTTAAGCAACGAAGAAAAATGTTTTGCCAAAGATTTTTCAGAACATTTTCCCTTTCGAGTAAGTAATTATTCTATATTTTCTCAATACTGACAGTTATAATTAGCAAAGATATTAACCATAAATTAATTAAATTCATTGAATAAGCAAATGAATTACAAATTAATTAAAACTACTGTAATATATATTAAGGCTCATATGCAGTTATTTCTAATATAATACAAGGGAAGTAATATAAATATAAAACAAAAAACAAAAAGTTATGAATGAAACAAAGGAATTTAAACAATAACGATAACAATACATCTTTTGCGTGCTCAGCAACAGCATCAAGTGATTGCATCAACGAAAATTACAACAGATTAATATTAAAAAAACATAAAAATAATTCAGAATGTATAAAAAAAAATATTCAAATTGGAAGGAATGAATGAGAGAGTGAATGACGAACTTTCTCTCGAAGACCACCATCATTGAAGTTCTAAAATGAACAAATGGACAAAGGGTACTGCTGTCAGGGTAAGATTGTAAATCCAAAAAAAATATGCCATTTGTGTACCAATTTTTTATTAGAGCCTCAATACAAGAAGTCGGACAAAATTCCAAACACAAACCTTCCCTGATTTAGAATCTTACCTTGACAGAAAAATTTTAATTTATTTTATATTTTGAATTATTTTTTATGTTACAATATTAATCGTTGTAATCTCTATTGTCAATCATGATGTTATTACGTTATTTATATAAAAAATATATTATTATCATTATTTAATCTTTGTTATCTATACTCTTTCTTTTGCTGTTTCTCATTATTCTCAATAATTAACAATTTTACAGAAAGCTCAAAATACCGGCAGGCTTTCATTCCCTGAAAGAATAATGCCTTCTATAAATGATTCTTGTAGTTAAATATTATATTGAATGAAAATTTATGCTAATTTCGCCAAATTTCTTTAATTTACTCACTTACTTGAAATTTAATTGACGTCGTAGCACCAATTAAAGAAATAGCTCCAAAAATTTTGTAGGTTCTTTCATGTAGTATTTGGAACTATAATTTTTGTGTAAAGGCCATTTCATCTCACAAATCCATCTATTTGAATGCTGTTCAATTTTTTTTTTGAAAAAAATTATGTCAATTATTGTAGGAAATTTAATTTATGTTAAATAGCGCTTTATTAAGAGGAAACTCGTTTTCTTAAAGAAAAGTGGTAAAGAAAGCCGTTCTATATATCTATTAGCTTTAATTTTTAATCACTGCATCGACTATTAAAATAGCGTTTTCTTCTTAATGAAAACGGATAGTAAGTTTTTCAAATCGTATGCTAAAGCATATAAATATACATCGAGAGAAAAAACCTTTCTATCTCAAGGAACAACTCGGTTAATAAGTTTCCTTCTATGTTCTTAAATACATACTTGCTGCATAAAGCATTTTAGTGTCATGACACTTCTGTGTACATAAGCGTTTATTACATTACAAATATTTAATTATTTCCTTTCCCATGGTATTTTATTATATGTAAGTAAAAATTGCAAAACAAATATAGTTCATATATACAAGCAGATCTTCTTTAAATCGGAAATATAATACAATAATTACAATTGTAATCAGTTTCGAATTCAGGTAATGTTCCAAGATCGTCCTTCAGTAAA
>BGPR01054125.1:0-10267 GCA_013235015.1 Araneus ventricosus
AAAAATAAAATTGCTCACTTATTATAATACAAGTGATACCGTGTTTTTCATACCATAAAGCAGTAGCGGCGATTGGCCCCCCCCCCCCCCCCCCCCCCCCCAACATTTATTGACACCTAAAAGCACCCCGGAGTATTGGGGGTAGGAAACTAAATTTTAAAATTTAGTTACAAAATTATCTAGCTTTGTCGGACAGGATTGTTTTTCTTATACTCCCTAGTTTTAGGCAGCTAAAATGAACTAAAAATTTAATCTTTTCCTCAAAACGTAAAGGGGTGGTTGCCTCCTCCACTGACGTAAAGTGTCACATCCTCAACTATTTACAATCTTGGTAATCATACAAGAAACAATTGTGCGTCTATGAGATGAAATAGTATTAAATCAGTATCTTTTTTTAGATGAGGATATTTAATCGAAGTAAATGATATTATATTGTTTGAAATGACCCTCGTTAGGATTAATCAGAATATACATTTTCATTCTCGGCTTTTTGTATGCAGAATGATACTGGCTTCCATTATCTAAGAAGCCAGTGACTCGTTCTCAAATTTTTCGGGACGAATTCGAAATGTGTTCAGATATTACAATATTATATTCATGAAAATTTCATACAATTTTCTTAAATATACTGGGTGATCATTTTGGGGTAAATTAAAATCTGAATTTTGGTTTCTGAATTGGGACAACCACAGCTGCTTTCCTGTTGTTGAGAAAATAACATTTATTCGACAATATATTCAAGAAATTTAAATCTAGCCTCTCTCGCCTTCTTACGAAACTTTCACCGATTCTTTTCTCCAAACGATTTGCAAACACCCGGCTCGAAATTCACCCCTACTAATCGTGTAAGCTGACCAACAGCTATCAATTATCTTATCAGGGGGGAGCTCTTAGTCTCTGGAGGCCAGGCGCGAACCGGAATCACAGCCACAAAGAAAAAAGTAGTACCTACTCCGCCGGTGATCTAGCTAAGGTTGTGATTCGACTTGTCTATCTAACACTCTAAGCCACACCTCTTCATCCCCACCATAAGAGGGCGCTTTCTTCGATTTCCAAATGAAGGTAAACTGCATGGGAGCCTTAAATGCTCTTTTTAAACGAATAATATAAATTACGATTTCAAATATCTGTTAAAGTTGAAAAGTAGGATCCGTTATTTCATAGAATAACTACACTGTAAAAAAAATCCCGTAAAATTTACGGTTTTAAACCGGCAGCTGGGTTGGTTGTGCAAAACCGTAAAAGTTACGAAGTAAATCCGTAGGCACAACGGTTTTTTACCATACAGGAACAAGTTTTTCCCGTAAAAGTTACGAAGTAAATCCGTAGTCACAACGGTTTTTTACCGTATGAAATCAAGTTTTCTCCGTAAAAATTAAGTCATCGAAGTAAGTGACGTCATCGACTGAGTTGAGTTGTTTTTCTCCTTCTGTTCGAGTTGAGTTGAAATGTGCTGATGTATATTATCAATTAAGAATATTAATTAATCAAGGCTTAATTATTAATTTCAATTAGTTTAATTAATATAATTTTTAATTGAACTTACTTGGACGATTTCGATGCAAGATGGTGACAAAATTTCTAACACCTCCGAGCCGGGGATCGAAACCGCGTTCATAGAAATAAAAGGCAGTCGCTCTAACCATTAGACCACCGGAGACTTCAAAAAATGAAGTAAAAATAATCTATTTGAATTTTAAAGTCACTATAGCTCTAGTGGCGCCACTTAGTGGTGTAAATATCAACTATTGCCAGAACACATGTTTTAAGGTTAGCTTTCATGAGTGACAACAGGTTACTGCAACATGTGTAAACAATAGCGGAGATGGAACCCTATTAAAAACATGAAATGAATGCAATAAAATTACATTTAAGAAAAGGGAAAGTTATCGTACGGAAAACAATACCGTATGACGAAAAATAGAATTTGAACTGACGGTTTTAAACCGTTTAAGGCTGGAGCGGAAAACGGTGAAAAACCGTTTTGTCAACAAAACAGCTTTAAACCGTCAAATATACGGAAAAAGTCCGTGAAAAAAACCGGATATTTTTTGCAGTGTAGGTATTTCATGAATTACCTAGTTGAATACATAATTTTTCTTTGAAATAACTGATATATACGCTTTAATGGTAACATATCTAATGAATTTAGGTATTTCTTAGATAAAGGAATTTAGTTAAAAATCAACACTAGAAAATGTCCTTTTAACCATTTCTGCAGGCACATGTAGCCTGTATTTCCATTTCGAATGAAAGAAATTATTCAACATATTCAAATAAAAATCCACTTTCTATTCTGCCTTTAAATATAATCTTCTTACAAAGTGAATTTATCGGCATGAAAAAGTCAAATTTCTGAACAGAGACGACCCACTACCTAATAAAGTTAAGAGCATGCTAGGGAAAGAATAAAATCATTTTCTTCACTGTATACAAAAAAAGAAGGTCTCCTCATTCCTCTAAAAGGCAGAGAATGTTCCTGCTTCAACTGTTCCTGTGTAACTGTCCCAAAACAAACTTGAGTTTATCTGAGCTGCACTTAGCGTAATATCTTTCACTGAGCAAGTCAGTTACAATGCAATTACGTGGTAACTTCAAACGGCAGACAAGTTAACTTCTCACAGGGGAATCATCTTGATACAACCACATTTTAAACATCATCCGAAACGATGTTCATGGGACAATGACGAATGCATGAACGTATGTCTTGATTTCTTTTTCAGCTGAAGCCTTTCTAATATGATTGCAGCATCAGAATCACTTATTTAGTCGGTATTTGAATTGTTTATGCGTTTAAAGATGACACGAATGCAAGAATATTACTTTTTGGAAAAATCTTTGTCATTTTTTTATTTTGATTTTTGTGTGAACCTTCTTGTTTTTTTTTAGGTTTATTAAATAATTACTAACTTTGAAAAGTAAAAAGAGTTTTGTGGAATAATCACAAATGGTGGCACTGAACTGCACTGCATATCCTTTATGGAGGTTCTGGAGCCATTTACAAGTATGTGGAAGAGGAATCATCAGATAAGTCTGCATAAGAGTAATAAGTCTCATTTTTTGAATGATTCGCAATAGAGACACCTCTTTTAAGTATCTCTTAAAGAGATTATGGAATATTATAGAAGATGACCTTTCCCCTTTTCCACCAAAGTATATATACTAATCCTCTAGTTCCTTCTGGAAATTTCTTTAGCAAAATCTTCAGCCAGATGTTGATAAACATTGCTAACATTTTTGCGTGGAATCATCAAACAGTGATGCAGATGCTTAATCATTGTCAAATTCTGGAGACTACAAGAACTTCTCACATTTACTTCAGCTCTAGAAGAGTACTTTAAAATGTAATGAAAGTTAAATTGCAAACAATTAATGCGACAGTTAACCAGAGGCAGTATTTTAGTACAACTTCGAAGAGATTAAGTTTAGTTTAATTACATTATCGTCCCATTTTGAAGCAACAAGAAGACTTTTTTGGGACTGAAATCGTACTTTTGAACCGCGATCAGATGACGACACCTGAGATAGCATCCACCTCTCCAAACTTCCGCACCACACCAGGGGGAAGACGTTTGGACCCTACGTATGATTTAACGTGCAACAGCTCAATACACAAGGGATCTTTAGTGGAATCGGGTTTCTTTTCTGGAACCCATCGGCTACGAGGCCTGCATCTTACCACTAGGCCACCGCGGCCCTAACTTCGAAGAGAAAACTATATCTTTACAACATTTTCTGATGGAAGAAATAAACACAAGTGTATATAATGTTAAATAAATCAGTAGTAAAAAATGTTGATAAAGCATTTCATCCAAACTTTTGATCACTATTAAATGATTTTCGTATCGCGAGAGTTTCTTTTCTTGTAAAATGAAAAGTTTGAGAAGGACATTGAGAAGATTGATCTGTTTTTTCCTGTCGGGTCGTTCATGGATTTCGACAGATCAGGTGGCGGAATGGGTGGAGTTCTCGAAACCACTTTGGCGACGTCCGGCCGCTTCAAGAAAGCATCTTCACTCATTTTGACAAGTTGAAAGAAACTAGAAAACATATTTGTTGAAAAGTCAAGGTCACACTTTCAAAATCAATGAACTGAGTGCGTAGCAAATCTAATGGTTCTAAAAAGTTTAAGACTTATAGAAAAAAATATTTTTCATTATTAAAACATGTTGGATTTTTAGATATTTTTCATCAAAATTCTTTACTGAAGTGAGCATTTCAGAGACAAAATGCTTTAGTGAATAGTTTCATGAAGAATAGTTTACTTGATTTACAAAAATAAATTGCATGGAAGAGCAGGTTTAGCATGCAGGCTTTAGAGATGATATCCAAAAAAATTGAAATGTCTCATTTCCTATAAAAAATACTTGCAATTTTTAAAAAATGTAAATCATTCTAATTTTAGTCAAAAATAGTGACTTCGATTATAAATAAGATCAAACTATTGTAATCTGATGCAAAAGTAAAAGTTTTTCGAACGAAACGAAATTAAACTTTAAATAATCTCATCATGAACAATGGCATCACAATTTGAGCTAAATATATATGGCATGAGAAAGCAGTTGATTTGGCGGAAAAATTGCTAGCGTGGAAACAACAATAATAATTCTCCATCAATATCTTGATGAAAATTACTTCTTCAAAACATAAGCATGAAGCATTGATTGCCATAATAATATCACCTAAACTAAGGATGTAAAAGGGGAAGATTACCGTTCTGAGAAAATAAGTAAAATAATCGTGAGTATAAGGGATTTTAAATGTCCTTAAACTTTGATAACTTCATTGCAATCCTCACAAGCAAACGATTTGCATATGTACGAGTTTTTTCTCTGTGAATTCAAAATAGAAAAAACTGAAAACTCGTCTATGACGTGAAAAAACAAAGAACTTCGATTATTAAAACATAAATTGGATCCTTAATAAATTAATTAAATTTTGAATATAAAATGACTATTTCAATAAAAATGAAGATTCAAAAGTAATTTTTTGAGAGTATGCCTATATAATACTGTTTCTTAAAATCAATTTGGAAGAAATGTAGGTTCCCAAAAATGTTTAATTTTTTCTTCTCTACAACTAAAAGCAGTTTAATTTAGTTTAAGGTATTATTTACTGTGCATTAATCTTTTATTTCAATCTTAAGTAAAAGACAAGTTTCCTAACATTAAATCCTCATTACACTGAATTCGAATGATGTATTAGCAAAGTCGCGAAGTTAAGCGCTTTTTTAAAAATCCGAAAGGAATGTCCAATAAAGAGAGAGAGAGAACACAGAAGAAGAGCAGCCAACTTAATTAGATATAACAGTCATTAAGGAATAACAAACAATCATTAATGAATTAAACAGTCAATTAATGAATTTTAAAACAGTCATTAATGAATTGAATTAAAATTTGAATTTTATATGATTATTGTAATTAAAACGATGAATAATAGTGAATTTTCTAATTACATATGCATTTAATAAAGTTTTGTAAAATGTTTTGGAGAAATTTAGGTTTCAAAAAATGCTTTTAATCTTATTTCTAAAAGAAGATTCTCTTTCTAACAAGTATTTAATTTTATTTTGATGTATAATTCACTTAATATTAATATTTTATTTGATTCCTAAGTTGCACCATGAGTTTTCTTACATTAAATCCTTATTACACTAAATTAGAAAGATTTATTATGATGAATTGTGACGTTAAATGTCATTTAAAATGTCGTCCCAAACAATTAACGGAGAAGAGTGTCCAACTTATTTAGAAATTTCCGACTTTATTCCATTTTAATTTTTCTTTCGAGATTCAGTTCTATTCAGTAAATCTACACTATTCCAAAATTATAAAAAACGACGGACAAATTAGTACATTAAGTTCACACAAGGAGAAAAGTCGCTTCCGTGCAGATTTCCGTAGTACCTCTACTTTCAACGGTTTAAGGATTTCAACTCTCTCAAAAATAGAATCTGGAATAAAGATTCAAAGAAAAAGAGAAAGACATGAAAAAACATTTGTTTAATTAACCCTCTTATTAGGCATTTTATGCGTCTAAGAATTTTTTTTTCAAATTTTAATCATGCTCACTTTGATAAATTACGGCTGTTTTTTTCACCCTTAATAAAAATAAAAGATAGATTAGTTTTTGTTTTTTTAATTTTTCCAGCATTAGTTGTTTCCTCCTTTGAAACTACTGCGAATAGAAAAAGATATTTTTTGTGTTCTTTCATTACACATTCTGAATCAAGTGTTCTTTCTTGTCTTCTTCTGTTCAGTGACTATACTGGGAAATACGAAATGAATGTTACTTTTATTCTCTTTATTCACCTTCACAATCGAAGTGATTCTTATTTCTTTCTAAGTTTAAATGAAAATGGAAGTAATGAACGGAAAAACAACGGATTTATTTTTGGTAGTTCAAAGAAACTTTGTGTGTTAAAAATAAATATAATCGTAAAACAAACAAATTTTGAACAGCAATCAATAAACGCCTGGAAATAGAGTTTTTAAAGAAATTAAATATTTCTTAGTTTTTAGAAATTTTTCTCATCTTCAGCTACGAAGAATTATGAAATTGTATTCCTAAGTTGACAGAAAAAGTTTGTTATTCAAACGTTTTTACTTCGTATTGAAATTCATAGCTCGCTTTGATAAACAAATCTTATGTTCTAAGATCTCTAACATTCCTGTAACCTGAACAAATATTCTATTATATATTTCAAATGCTTATATTTTAATTTTTATTTATGTGTCTGCCTAATTTCCATGGCTAAAGTAAAAAGCAAAAGTATAAAATTTTTATTCTAAAGATTCTCTATTGCGGGTATCCTTTTATCTGTAATATTTCTGTTTATTAAAAAACTTATTAATTATGCTTAAAGCAATAAAGATCTTACTCATTTCATGTCACAAGATATTTAAATTGTAATATTATTAAAATGTATAATAAAAATCCTTAACCCTCTGTATAGGGCAACAGGGCTGACAGCAACAGATCGGACGTTTTCATCCCCCCTCCACTTCCAGAAAGGGTTGAAGTCTGCTCCTCGAAGTAGTCTCCTTTATTTACCTGATATTTGCACACTCCCTTCCAATTTACTCACTCTCTAATTAGAGTGCAAATATTGCCATATTGGCCTTACAGACATATTGCCTCCTAATTTGTCATATATATGATCGTTTGCAATATCCGATAGTTTTTTTTTATTTATTCACTCACTTAATGACATTATCATATAAAATTTATTGTTATAGAAAACGATTGCCCCCAAAATTTATTTCGGTCAAAGGAAAGAAACAAAACACCAGCACATTTGGTTCAAGTGATGGGAGACTTGCCTGTGTTCCGAAAAAGAAGAAGTACATGGTTGTCGTGTCTTCGCTTCATGACTGTTTTGAAAGGATATCACTACTGTTGCAAAAGTCTTACTGTGGGTGTATGGTGTAAACAGTCCAACACGCAGGATAATGGAGAATGAAGGTTTATTTACAAATATGCAGGAAAACACGCAGCACAGGTACAGGAAACAATAGTTCTTGCACAGATTACCAATGTAAACAGACAACCATTCGCAGGTAATAACAGTTCAGCACTTTGTTATCTAACAACACAAACAGTCAGCAAATAACTAGTAACGACAATAACTGCACTTTCAATAGCGCTCAGTTCACCAGCTTCCTAGCTCGTACTGCGGACGAACTCCAAAGACGTTCGCGCTCCAAGGCGATCCCAATCGAACAACACACCCTCCGTCATCCAAGCGCTCTGCTTATATAGTTTCCCCCGGCAGGCCATGACGTCACATGGAATTATCTAGTACATTGAAGTGTATCTTCTCTCCTAATGGAAATATCGCGAAGATTCCAGCACCTTTGAGATCCCATATTTCGTCGCCAAAGTCGGCAAATTTGTCGCCAAGTCGCCAAAATGGTCGCCAAGTTTGTCGCCAAGGTCGGGGAACCAGACGTGGCTAATGCTGGTCATCCCATACTTATCCCTGTAAAACCCTCTTCCCAACCATAAGAGTAACATTGCTGGGAGACGACTTTCCATGTTTGTAACACTGCATTTTTCTTTTAAGCCTCCGACGAACCTCAGTGGTTCATTCATTCATTTAATGCCAAGAAGAGCTGACTCAACCTTAATTTTAGAACGCCGAAATTAAAATTTATAGGTAATAACAATATCAATTACGAAATTGTTCACCTGTGCTTGTCAGGTGAACGAACTCGCTAGTGCGAATATTGCTCCTGACGGACAGTTAAATTTAGCAATAAAAGAATTAACTGAACGAAGACACAAGTTTCACTGAAACGAGACTCAAGTGTTCGAAAGACAATCCTCAACTTCGTGCTGATACAGAAAAATTATGGCTTTCAAAATTTCAGACGGTTTTCAACCCATCCCCAAAGGAAATAAACCCATTTGCATACTTTGAAATTTTGATTTTTGTCTCGCTTCAAACCGAAACTGGATCACTCTGTGACGTGGGTTTAAAAAGTGAATTTAACTGAGTGAGCAATTAGAGTATCAGAGAAACTGTGAATAAAAAGTTTAAATTCGGTGCGACTAACACTAGTACTTTTTCTAGTTTCACGATGATCTGTAAAGATTAGAATTTCTTCAATTTTCGAACGTATGATAAACTGCTCCTGCACTCTGCCACAAAATCTCCGCTAACACTTACTCGGATTCTCCAAACTCCTACATTAATATTTAAACTACAATGTTTAAAACACATTCATACAAATAATTTGTCAAGAACCCAACTTCGACTCTTAATGCGCTTCATGTGAGATGAGAAAGATCTCATTGTAGAGGAACGGCATTGAGCACCTATCTTTTTGGATTGACACACAAATCTGGAAACTTAAAACTTTACTTTTAATATTTATCTCTTTTTATTCCGATGTATTTTTTCTTATCGTTTTGCTTTCTTTCTTTTATGTCAGTTCTTGCCCTGTGTGTTTTTATCATTATTGTTTGTTGTCCTTGTTATATGCTTTTTTTATTAAAAAATAAAATTCACCTTCATCTATCCAAATCGGAAAGGAACTAGACGGCTCTAAACACAGCGATACCATAATGTAAAATCAGATCGATAAGAATGATTTGCAAGAAATCTGGGGGATAATTTTACAAGTTTGTATAAATAAAATAATATATGCAAAAATCATTTATGTATTTAATTATAGAAAATGAAAATTTAGACAATGTAGATGAGGAAATAATCCTGTTATCTCACAGATTCGCCGATCGATTCCTCACCCGAATTTACTCTCTTTCCTTCGGGATATTGGTTTCCTTTTTCGTATTTAATTCATTTGTTGCGATTTTAATTGCACAATTTTTTAACTGAAATGTTTCTTTCTCGGTTTTGTTAAGAAATGGCACTGCTTGTGACATTCCTACACCTTTTCACTAACCTTTTACATAAGATTTTAGAGTTGAAGCATCTTTTAACATGGAAGAGATATTTACGTAGGAAAATTCTAACTTTTGTTTGGCACAGCATAGCCGAAATCGGCTTTTGTGCCATTAAACGGAAACTTCCATTCCTTTCCACAGATCGCCGGGTCTGGTATTAGGCATATCATAGCCGCATCTAACGAAGGGTAAATATATTACATAAATCTCTGAATTTTGATTCACACTTTTTATTTTCTTTAAATCAAAAGAAATAATAACAAAATCTTCAAACAATCAATTGATGTCTGCAGCAATAACAATCTATTGAACTAAACAACGCCTGCCGCAATAAGAATTTTGGTGCATTCTCTTAATTGCTTTAAAGCTAATAAAACAATAATAGAATCCCCAAACAATTATTCAACATTTGCATAATTAACTAAATAACAGCTGTCACAATAACACATTTTGCGACATACAAATCGCAGCAATGCTATCTATTACAAACTTTAAATCCAAATTTATTATATTTTTCCACCCCTAAACAATTAAACTGTAGTCAACTGTAGTAGAACAAATAAACTGTAGTCAACTGCAGCAGAACAAATAACTGTAGTCAACTGTAGTAGAACAAATAAACTGTAGTCAACTGTAGTAGAACAAATAAACTGTAGTATAACAAATAAACTATATAAAGTGTAGTCAACTGTAGTAAAACAAATAAACTATATAAACTGTAGTCAACTATAGTAGAACAAATAAACTGTATAAATTGTAGTCAACTATAGTAAAACAAATAAACTGTATAAACTGTAGTCAACTGTAGCAGAACAAATAAACTGTATAAACTGTAGTCAACTGTAGTAGAACAAAT
>BGPR01054126.1:0-10267 GCA_013235015.1 Araneus ventricosus
CTTCATTGAATGATTACCGCTATCTTTACTCAACCAAAGCAGTGACAAAGAATAAAGCTGTCAGCTTAAGTACCCTACCATCCACTTCAACATCATACGTTTTGCTAGTAGAATAAATTATGAAATTAGGGTTCAAAAGTAATTACTTTTACAAATATGGAACAAAATGTAAGTTATTTTTCAACAGACATTGACTGTTTTTTAGGTTTAATTTTGTTTAAAAACGTTAAAATTTTAACATTAATAAAAAGGCGATGTACAGTTTTGTTTAAAGTGCGAGCTCTATATTTAGTAAAAAGATGGAGAATGTTTCAATTTTTTTTTATAAAAAAGTTTGTTTCTTTACAAGTTATCATTGATATATTGAATTAATAAAAAGAAGGACGGTTTAGGAGATGCTATTAAAAATCGGATGTTTTTAAAACAAAGTAAAAGTTTAAAACCAGATATATAACTGTAAGTGTGCTGTATCATCTTTGCAGAAAACTTGTTTTGCAATCGTGGTGTGAAGTTTGTCATAGCAGCTTCAGAGCAAACTTGTTTTGCATGTGGGTTGGTCGATTATGATTTGCTACTTTGCAGGAAGTTTGCTGCAAAGTTGCCACATCAAGCTTGTCAAGACAAGCTAATATCAAGAAAAATCAAACTTCCTGCTGTGTATGTGCTGTCTGGGGTGGGATTGGAATATGACTGATAATTTTTTTAGTTCCCATTGTAAAGATGCAGCCCCCTGCTCAAGATTACCTTTGAACATGATTTTTTGTTCCTGTTATAAAGTTTGTGACAGTGCGTGTGGATGTAGAAATTTGGGGATCCATTGTTTTATTGCTTTTTCAAATTGTCATGGACAATTCTGTTTAAACACCGCACCCTCATAGGGAATCCCTGAAAGAGAAATAATCTTGATTATCTAAGAAATAGATGTGACGAATGAGATAGCCCTTATGTAATTATTTATCAGTCTTTACTACTATATCTGTATACATATCTGTAATAATATAGTTCTTTGTTTCAGCTTTGGAAAATTTTATCTTTTGTGTTTTGTTTGTGTTTGTATTGTGCTTTTCTCTCTCTCTCTTCAGCTTTTTAGTTGTTAAACACTCCACGTTAAAAAATGATGAAATAAATAGAGATCCACAATAGGTATTATAAATATAATAAATGTACTTGAATGAATTGAAATGAATGAAATGAAATCAAAAAATGAGTTTCAAATTTAAACAAGAAAAAGAAATTATTATCTAAAATAATTATCATAAATAATTTATAACTATACAGTTGTTTCATTAATTGTGCTTAAGGGGACATGCGACTCTTAAACATCGAAAAAATGGTGGAAAACTGTCAAATTCGATACATTATATCTCTGAAACAATGCAATTCACAAATTCACTTTTTTTTCTAGAAAAATATCTGTTCTTTCTCTTATAGCACAGACATTTTCAAACCTTTATATTGATATGTATTTATTTGAGAGGGTAATAAATATTGGTATAATTTTTGGGAAAAAAAATGAGATCATCACCTTGCGCGCATGATCATGGATAAAATATTTATCTAAACACAATAATTTGGGTATCTAAGTAATCCAAACAGTATGCTTAAGAAACTGAACCACAATTTATTAACATTGAAATTACATTACTATTTTAAATACGAATTTAAGATAAAAATGATAAAATAGTGAACATTTCAACTTTTCTAACCCCCCCCAAAAATTTTGTTTCGAGAAATATGTACAAAAATGTTGTTCAATTTGGAGAACATAGCAAAATGTATATTCTGTAAAATTTTATTTAAAAATATTCAATAGTTCTTGAGATATCGTGGGCGCAATATAAAAAACACACATTTTGAGATACAGCGCTTTAAAGATATGGCCATATTCATTGTTTACGATGAAGAGCTGATACTTTTTCCTTCAAAACTATTATAATTCTGGGAATTTTTAAAAGTGGATTGTCTTAAATTGTTCAGAAAGAACAGGGGAATAATATATATATATATTCATAAAATCGAAAATTTTCGAGATTAACAGTCGTATGTCCCCTTATTCTTTATTTATATCGCAGCGTAACTTCGTGGTATTTTTTAACGAAATTTTCTGATAGAGTTCTTAAGATACTGTTTTATAACTTAGAAACTATTCCGTAAACGACGAGTGATTTAAACTAAAAGCTTTGAGGAGTTACTTTTCGAAATAAAATAGAAAGAAAAAAGTAGAGAAAGAAGTTAGGGTTGAAGTCACTCGCAGTTCTGGCAACTTGCATTCTAAACTCAATAGAGTTGTCTCCAAGCAAATTAAATTGCCTTCGATGATATAACTGTCAATACTTTCACGGAAGCATTTCCAGAATGGAATCCAGAAAATGTGCTTCGGAATTTCGAGACAATGGCTTCACAAGAAGCTCATTTTAGAGGATATGCCTTGAATATAAAAGAAATGTGAAGACATTTAAAATAAATGGCTGAACCATAGAAACCAATAAAAAATAACAATATGACACTTTTTGAGGTAAAATTTATTCCTCGCTATTGAGGTTCCATTAAAAGAAAATTTCGAAGTTGAATGAAAATATATGAATGCATTTTATTTATATATATGTACTCGTGTTAATAATAAGAATGGGCATTCTTTCAAATTTTTCTGTCTGCTTGATTTTCTGTGTCTAATTCTATACAAACGGCAAAAATTTTATGCTGTGGAATTTCTTAACAATAAATGAGCAATTAGTTACTCTATGTATTCTGTTGTATGTTATCATAAAATCTAAAATGGCTATATTTTCTGAACTTAATCCATAAGAATTCAGGGAATAACATCGGAATTCCCCAGGATAATCCAGGATTTTCAGTGCCTTCACGATGCTATTATAATAGTTCTAACTAATGCGTAACCGAAATTATTATATACGTATTCAAATGATAACTATACTAAACTACCAATAAATGAGCAATTAGTTACTCTATGTATTCTGTTGTATGTTATTATAAAATCTAAAATGGCTATATTTTCTTAACTTAATCCATGGGAATGCAGGGAATCACACCGGGATTCCCCAGGATAATCCCGGATTTTCAGTGTCTTTCACGCTGATGTCATAATAGTTCTAACTAATGCGTAATCGAAATTATTATATACGTATTCAAATGATAACTATATTAAACTACCATTATTTGCTGCTATAGGGTAAAGATATTTTGTGTAGAGTGATGATTTTGAAGAAAAAGTTTTCAAAAATTTATCTGGCTAACATTTTTTAAAATTTTTTTATATATATTTTTATTTTTTATTTTTTTATATTTTCTTATAAGTAAAATAAATTCAAATAAAGCAGATTTAAAAAACTATCATTAACATAGTAGAATAAAGAATCAATTTTTCATTTCACTCATTTTCTTCTTTTAAGCTTCCAATTTCTAATTTATTATTTTAGTTGTAAGGAATCTTGAAATAATTTTTATTTTCAATTTTACTATCATGTAGCACCACACGTAAATAATAAAAATTTAATTAAATCAATTCATTACTCGATAGTTAAATTCTGAAAATATAAAAATAGCGTATTATCATCAAAAATACTTGCAAGAGCCAAACTTCAAAAACTCTAGCACATCGGGAGAAGTTTAGAAAATCGATTACAAAATTCTGCCTTCACAAACATGAAAAAAGTGAACTATAATAAAAGTTTGTAATATAAGATAATTCATGACATTTTATTTTAAAATCAGGGCCAATCTAAGATATTTTTTTCTACCGAGACCAATTTGAATACCTGTACCACTCAAACGCCGGGTTTTAAGGCACTGGATTCCGGATCGACTCCGATCCGTAGAGTTCTTACGCCATCAATGGATCCACGAAGAAAGATTTAAAATTTGGGTCTAATGACTGTTACACTTCATCTGAAGTGCAAAGGGCGGAAATCGCTTGGTGTACAAATTTGGAGAATGGAACTCAACTCCAAACTTTGGAGATGTTAACTCAAGTTTTGTCATCATCCTTTGATTGGATAAAAATGTTATCCTTTTTAGTCTTTAACTTTTAGGCTACGGGGACTTAAACGTGAAGAACTCAGTTGAATGCGGGGAGTGAAATGCTCTATGGAGCCTGGTACAGCAGTTGTACCGACCCGTATTCAAAGGTTAAAACAATTCTGGTACAAAAGTTGTACCCGCCCGTAAGGAAAAGGTTAAAACTGATTATTAGCATAACAAATCAAAAATAAGATGTCAAAAATAGAATGTGTTTTCTTAATGAAACTAAAAGAAGAAAACTTGCATTAAAATTCATTTAATTAAAATAATTCTTCTCTATCTGAGAAGAGGTAGCAGGAATTGAGTAAAAAATAAAGCTATCCTATGCAAGGAATTTCTTCTTTTTATTACTGGCATAACATTAATAATCCCCTAAATTTTTCTATTACAAAATTCGATGATAACAAACTACTTTATTCTACTCATCAAGTTAGAATTCGCTTGAAACGGAGATTATAAAAATTTTCAATCAGTATCAAGCGATTTTCATTTACCGCAACCACTTTTGTTACCACATAGACGTAGATTAATAATACATTCATGGACTTTTAATTTTCAAAATAGTTTTTAACACTTATAATCTTCGAATATCAATATTTAAGAATTTTAAATATTTTTAAACGCTCTCTGTTTCATGGAAATTTTGTTTTTACAACACTAAAACAACTTCTAACTTTTAATACTGTTAATTTATAACAAAGTTATCAGTATAACGTTTTTATAAATCAGTAATTTGGGATGAATTAATTGTTAAACACGATGCTAATGAGAATTCTCCCCTTGAATTGTTATTAGAATAATAATTACTTAACGACTCAGCATAAATTCTTTCTTTTTACTAAAGAATGAATAATAAATACATATGCTGTCTTAAGATTCTTTTATGTTAATGAGAACTTCCCCCTGGAATTGTTATTAGAATAATAATTACTTAACGACTCAGCATAAATTATTTGTTTTTACTAAACAATGACTAATAAATACATATGCTGTTGAAGATTATTTTATGCTGATGAGAACGGTCCCCTTTAACTGTTATTAGAATAATAATTATTTAAGGACTCAGCACATAAATTCTTTCTTTTTACTAAAGAGTGAATAATAAATACATATGCTATCTTAAGATTCTTTTATGCTAATGAGAACGGTCCCGTTGAATTCTTATTAGAATAATAATTACTTGAAGGACTCCAAAGGCGTAAATTATTTGGTTTTTAAGAATGAATAAGAAATACATATGCTGTCTTAAGATTCATTTTGAGCTTCCATGTTTTAACAATGTTACTTATCAGAGTTTCTTGAACTTTCCTCTTCATGAGTGACTTTTTTTGGACGAAAGTTTACTGACACATTTTCTTCTAAAATGTTTCGATTCCAAAAAGTGTATATAAACTAGAAAGTAAAATAGTAATGTACCCAGTTAGACAAATAAATGCTTTATTTAGTTCAGTTTTTAGGTAATTTAAAAGAGATATTGTGAATTTCAAAATTTTAAAAAAAACAAAACCTTATTTTTCCATTCCATTTTTTAATTAATAGGTAAATTTAGCATGATCGAAACAAATGTTGTTAACTTTTTCCAGTGTAAGCCTTTTCCGCGAATGGAAAAGTGAATATTTCCATCAAATTAATCAATTTTTAAATGCAAGAATTTTTAAGGTTGGAAGGTTTTGCCTAAAATTTTAAGTATGCAGAAACCTAGATATTTCGTTTTTTTTTATCTTAAACATGACGACGAAATTGATCTTCATTGGCAATTAAATTTTATAATAAAATTAATATAAGCAAATTTAGATCATGAATTAACTAAATGAATTTATTTTTCTTAAAATTAATCCTTAATTCCAAAGTTATTTTATTATACCACAATAGAAAGAAATAGACTTTAAGAGTTAAAGAATAATGGCTGACATTTCAGGAACTTTGTCAGTATAAATTTACAGATCCACATTTCTACGAGATGTCATTTTCATATGAACATTTCCTAGCTTCGTCTGTAAAGAGACGATTCTGAGGTTAGCACAGCTCCACATAGAATACTGGAAAGAAGCAAATGGACGCAGAGTAATGAGGTTTTTTTGTAGAAATGTTGATATAGAGAGCATTACCCAGACAGCAAAGAAAGTTTATCTCAAGGTTTTAGAAGAACTATCGTCGGCAAAGGTAAATGGTGACATGTTCCATGACAAGTTGAACTTTCGAGTATGAGCAGGCAGACGTTCAATCAACAGTTCTGAATATTCTCGCCCAAGCTAAGTCAAGATTGTAAGATTTTGCTTATTTTTCAATGTAGGCTCAAGTTGGTTACATCTCCTTCTAACTGGGCAGAAATAGAACCCCATTCCCCCTCCAGGACCTTATCCTTACGGAGGGGGGCCACAACCCCTTTTCACTCTCCTTTCTGGGATGTATAGCTGGGTCCTTCTTCTGAAACGTCATCTTAGGTTATCTGCTATGCTGATTACTTGATCAATTAGGAACTGCAATTAATCAAAGCTTATTATTAATTTCAATTAATTTTGATTAGCACATTTTTAAATTGAACTCTTATTCGGAGTTCGTTGAGATTGTGAGTCAAAACTTCAAAACTTCCCTGCCGAGATCAAGGACGCGTCACAGAGTTGAAGTAAACAGCACTAAAACACTAACCAGGTATGGCTACACGTTGGGACAGGTGGTTCATAAAAGCTTTAATACGTCAATTTTTCGAGAATGGTTTCGCTAAACAGTTTACTAGTACAAATGCTTTCCCTGGACTTGTCGTTCAAACATGTGTGTAGAGTAGTTCTGTAAGCTTTTCCTAGTAAAATCTTGCGGCAATGGTTTCCGAAAACGGTTTGAGCGGAAATCTTTCGTTGACAACATGGAAAGTGATGTACAACCTTCCGAACCTTCTTTCTATCTGGATAGCTAGTTTCAAATCGTGAACGGACCTTAAACAAGAGCACTTGACAAGCACATGACACTTAAACCAGTCAATATTCCACCAAAGTGACGTGATTTAGGCCACTGGGATATGCTTCAAAGGTTCGTGTCTTGATAACGAGCAGAATCACCATGATGACATCATTTGAAATAGTGCTTCGATATTCCCTCACCGGCCAGATCTATCACGGAGAGTTCTAGAAACCGTTAGAGGAGCAGTAGTCTACAGCATGACTCAGGACAATCCTGTGTTGCTTGAGAACAGAGAACTCCGCCATTAAATACAATCATTTTGAAATCGTACTGTCAAAAGTATTCAAGAACTTGCCTGAACCAGTCTATCCGACATTGGGAATAGACCAAAATAGGAGAAGCAGAAGCAGCCAAACAGACGCTAAGGAACCGCGGAAAAATCAAAACCCCACATACTAGGAAGAAAGTGGCATAACCTCAACACGAACATGCCGGATCATCACCCCTAGCTCGGGCCTAGATCCAATCCACCATCGCTCCATCCAATGAGGATCATTGAGTTGAAAAATAAGTAACATCATCACTATGAAGTGCGTGTAATTAACAAAATAGTTCAAACAAAAAAGTTCACCAATGTCCGAGTAAGAAAAAAAATGGAACTTAAAGAGGATGCTTTACCAATGGCAAACTTCAACTTTCTTTTTTACTTTAACTACATCTTTGCTATCTTCTACTTATTGTACTCAAAATATTCAAAATCTTTAATATTACAGAAATATTTAGATTCTTTTTATTTACGAAGACCTCTGAAAACATGCAGAAATACAACTTGAACTTTTTTCCTTCACGTCGGAGAATTTCTTCACTTTCATGTTTCGAAAAATCTAATGCTATTTTTCCTTTTTAAGACAAAGCTCAAATTTTTCTATACATGTTTATAGTTATGCATATGATAAAACTGGGCATGTAATGCATTCATTTGTTTAGTTTTTTATATACAATATACAAATAGAGGTAATGCTAAATTTTCTCATTTTTCACCACATAATACAGTAAAAATTCATTCTGTATTTATATGAATATTAGATGCACCTTAAAATCCATGCACAGTTTTATGTAATATGTTTCAGTGAATCTGCAAATAAAATTTGAAACTAAAATATTCAGTTTTGAAAAAGTAGTAGAGAATTTTAAAAATTGAATTTTTCTTTAAAAAAATTAAATTTTAACTAAACAGGCAGATCAAAAAGAATTTCTTCTCTTCAAGATGACTTTATATGATTGCTAAGTTTCAATAGTTTGAAAACTTTTTCAATAATACTTCAAATAAAATAAATTGTTGAGAAGGTTATTTGTACCCTTAACAAGTGTAAAATAGAAGTACATATGCAAAATAAAACAACAACTGCTCATCCGGTGTAATCGGGGAAAGATACAGCTTAAAATTGATGATGCAATGATTCCTATATAAATTCTTCACACCTTCTTCTCTTTAAGATATTGTACAAATAATTGTCGAGCGATAAATATTTCAGAAGTTATGGGAGAAAACGTCTATACATTAGGCTTATAAAGGTTAATTTTCGTTATTTAATTAAATACATTCAGAAATAATTCAGAAGAGATGAAAATCAGTTGGTGCGAGATCCATACTGTAGAGAGGGTATTCCAAAATGTCTGTGGTGGACGTGCTCGGCAGTTCTGTACACCTGTTTTCGTGAAACAAAATTGTGTCCAGACCTATTTTTGTGACATTGCATTTGTTCCATAAAACTTCCACTAGTTGGAGATGAATTTCAGCTGAAGATGTTTTCTTTAAACGCAAAATCTTATTACACTTCGCAATTCAATCCCCGGCCATGTATCCGTCAACACCGCTATCTTCTAACAGAGATTTCGGAGCGACACAACACAACTAACTCCATCTACCGGTGGGGTTTGATTGCTGTGATTGTCCCTTCTATTAAGACATGGAGTTCAATTCCCACGTGGAATTTCTGCACCCGGGAGACCTCTTGTTGTCTTTATTTTTGAGCCACCTAGGTATTAGCGCTAATCGATGTCGGACTCTGGGAGCTGCTGTCGATGTACAATATGGTCAGACGGGTCATTCATGTACTTATACGTTTGATGGTTTGGAGTTCTATTTCAACGACTGAGATTGACCGTTTGTGAAAGTAAACACTCAGATGAAGGTCCCACCGTGGATGACCACGTCTACCTTTCGATGCAGTGAGTGCTTTATCATTGTATAATTACAACGAGGGTTAGCTTCTGACGTATACTTAGTCAGTCCATAGTGGGCAAAAGGTGTGTCGGGAAAGGAAAAAAAAATATTACGCTTTTCGTGGTATTTTTAAACGCTTATAGCTTCGCAACCAAATAACATAGGGAGTTGGTTGTAATTTCATTTAACAGATACAGGTAGACATTGAAGACTGCAGAAAGAATTTTGGAATTTAGCTCTACGATTTAGTCACAGTTTAGTTGCAAAGTAGGTGAACAATACGAAGAATTTTGATGACCGCACAGCGACCGACACGCGCGCACGCATTGGTTGTGAGAGGTATATTAACTGGATTTTAACAGATTGCTAATTCATTCATTCATTTCAGATAAATTAATTCATTTAACAGAGAAAGCTCATACAGCATAGGTCAAAGTCACATAGAGCTGCTTTAATCACATAGAACAACTTTAGTCACAGAAATTCACAGTTGTGTCATTTAACAGAGAAAGGTTATAGAACATTGGTCATAGTTCAAAGTCGCATAGAACTACTTTAGTCACAGAAAGTCACTGTTGAGTAATCGATTAATTAACTGTCCTTAATTAATTATTATTAGCAATTGTTAATTTAATTGAGCTGTCCTTTCCATCGATTTAATTGAGTTGAGTTGGTTTAAGTTTCATTTAACAGAGAAAGGTCATAGAGCATAGGTCAAAGTCACATAGAGCTACTTTAGTCACGTAGAACAACTATAGACACAGAATGTCACAGTTGAGTAAGGTAAGTAAGTCTACGCCCCGAATCCCAGCGGCCGTGTCGCAGAGACAGCCTCCCGCCGAATTTTTTTATCACTTTTATAAAATTTTATTTTCTAGTGTTGCTTTATGGGTTTTTTTCTAAAGTATGTATTCAAATCTGTTGTTAGTAATCTCTGAAATATATTCTAAAGTCTCTCTATTCTATATCTAATCTCTGAAATATTCTAAAGTCTCTCTATTCTATATCTAATCTCTGAAATATTCTGAAGTCTCTCTATTCTATATCTAATCTCTGAAATATTCTAAAGTCTCTCTATTCTATATCTAATCTCTGAAATATTCT